>CAUYLG010073582.1:0-15182 GCA_963573385.1 Cacajao melanocephalus
GGACACATGCACACGAATGTTCATTGCAGCACTGTTTACAATAGCAAAGACCTGGAACCAACCCAAATGCCCGTCGATGATAGACTGGACAGGGAAAATGTGGCACATATACACCATGGAATACTATGCAGCCATAAAAAACGATGAGTTCGTGTCCTTTGTAGGGACATGGGTGAACCTGGAAACCATCATTCTCAGTAAACTGACGCAAGAACAGAAAATCAAACACCGCATGTTCTCACTCATAGGTGGGTGTTGAACAATGAGAACACATGGACACAGGGAGGGGAGCATCACACACCGGGGTCTGTTGTTGGGGAACAGCGGAGGGACAGCGTGGGGTAGGGAGGTTGGGGAGGGATAACATGGGCAGAAATGCCAGATATAGGTGACAGGGGGATGGAGGCAGCAAACCACATTGCCATGTGTGTACCTATGCAACAATCTTGCATGTTCTTCACATGTACCCCAAAACCTAAAATGGAATTTTTTTAAAAAATTGTTTTAACAGGTGTATGATATTTACCTATTGTCCTGCCACTTTCGAATGCCCCAAGTGGTTTTCTACTGGGGGGATGGGGAACCACTAGGTTTTCCTTGCCATTGTTCTTCCTAGCAAACGATATATTCTATCATACACTTAGCATTCATCAGTATTCATAAACTGAACATTTCTCAACATAGAATAAAAATGAATTTATCTCATTTAAATGTAACTCATTGGCAAAACCTATATTTTGAATTCCTAGCATTTGTAATCTATTTCTTGGTCTAATAATGACAGGCCGTACAATGCCGAGAAGAAGAATGTGCAACTATTTTGCTGGAACAGGGTGCTGATCCAGACCTTCCAGATATCTACGGCAACACTGCTCTACACTATGCTGTGCATAATGAGGATGAATCACTGGCAGAAAAACTGCTTTTATACAGTACCAATATGGAGGCAAAAAACGAGGTATAGACCAACCAACTTTATTTTCAAACTCTTTGAAATGCATTTGTTTTAACAGTAACGTATGTAACGGTAAGTTTTCCATATGTGGAAGTTCAAGCACTCCCTGAATGAGAATATCTTGAAATAATTATCTAATATTTTAAACCTTGATACTTTTAAAGCAGCATGAGAGGGCACAGCTTTCTTTATGCACATATGGTAAATATTTTTCAAAACACTGAATTTGTAAAAGTTAATGCTTAAAAAAATTTTTTTTTCCCAAATTTTTGTTCTAATCTGTGAAAAACAACACAGGAAAGCAAAATTTGCCCTGGAAATAGACTTTATCTTAAAACTCCAAGAAGAAACATTTTGCAGTAAATAGAAATCTTGCTGCTGTTGACAGGTTCTTAAAAAAAATAACATACATGCAAGCAGTTCAGCTCTCAGTGGCAAAGCTTAGGAGGGCAAAATGGAAAGGGAAAGAAAAGCAACCAGAAATATGGAGGCCAGCTTGGAAGTTAGGTAATCGAGGGAAAATACCAAGGCGACCTTTTTTTTATGTGTTTTGTTGTTTTTCCTGTTTCTTTTTTTCTAGTTTATATGTTTAGACAAGGTTTTCTTCAGTTTTGGGGATAATTGGATAATCATTTTCAGTTTGGAAGTTGTGAACATGCCTAAGAATCAATTCTAGGAGGACTCTGAGGAAAGAAGATTAGCTGCGACTAGGTGTTGATGAAGTGGGAAACAGCCACTTAGATATCTACGCTCAGCCCTCAAATCTAGAACGCCCTGATGGGGAAGTGGGAGATGCAGAGTTTAGAAATAGCAAAATCAAGTTGCATTTTGAGTTTACTAGTCCCTGTGCTACTCCTACCCAGGAAAACTAAATGGAGTTTTTAGTAAATGACTGTCTCTTATTCTTTCCTCTTTTTGACAAAATCCTCAAACGATAAAGGGTCATGTGGGTGAGAGATGAGACTGAAGTAATTGTCTGTTGTACTAGTTCTCAGCTAGAATTGTGCATCACAGTAACCTGAGGAAATTTTTAAAAAATCTACAAGTCTAAGCTCTTCCCTGAATACTTTTGATATAATAAATCTAATAAAGCCTGGACAAGTATGTTTAAAAATATTTCCTTGAAGCCAGGTGTGGTGGTACTTGGCTGAAGTCCCTGCTAATTGGGAGACTGAATTGGGAGGATTGCTTGAGCCCCAGAGTTTGAGTCTAGCCTGGGCAACATAGTGAGACCCTGTTTCTAACAACAGCAGTAAATTCCTAAAACTTCAGATACAGTCCTGGTTAAGAGCCAGTGAGTAGATAGGTGTAATACGTAAATGCCCATTTTCAGAAACTTAAGAAATCTCTAGAGGAGTTGGAGGTTGATAGGTGCTACTTCCTTTAAGTCTGTCTCTTTTCAATACTATTATCCTTTTATCTTTCTTTACCTCTGTGGTTGGGAAGTTAAAAGGAATATTATTGGTAATATCTATCAGCTTACAGAATACTGTTTCCTTCCCAACATTGTAGCCTTTCAGTAAGCAAAGGCTGACTCCTTTAGGATTTTCTGTCGCTTTGTTATCATCCAGGTGATTATTGTTTATTACAAGCAGATTAATCTTTATTACAAGCAGAGTTTTCTCGATTAGAGCTGGCAAACACTTAGCCTTTTTTTTTTTTAATTGAAGCTCTGTTACGGACTATCTCAGTATCTCTGTTAAGTTCACAGAGTTTTGAAATAATCAAGATGGCAGTTTTAAGCACTGAAAACCATGAAGTTAGTAAGAGTACAGATACTGAGTCTTTTAATAATTTAGTTTCGGCAGTCATGTGGACTAATTACCCATTTGGTGAACAATCTGGGAAAAATAAATACAAGTAGATTTTAATTGAATAAATGTCGGAACAATTCTTGAAGTGTATTTTGAGCCTGTGAGCATTTTTTTTTAAGAAACAGGGTCTCACTATGTTGCTCAGGCTGGTCTCAGACTCCTGGGCTCACGTGATCCTCTTGCCTTGGCCTCCCAGAGTGCTGGACTTGCAGGTGTGAGCAACTGTGAGTCTTAATAGCAATTTTTATTACACGTTGGGGCCTGATTTGTTTTGGTAAAACATCTGAAATTAAAGGAAATGTTTTACATGCAAATACTTACTTTACACACAACCATTTTGAAAAACATCTATAACAGGTATAAAAACACAAGGGCTGTAGTCTAAATGTGGCCTGTAGATATGTTTAATTTGCCTCCATAAATTGTGTCAATGTGTAAAATTTAGGAGACTCTTGCACAAATCTGGATTTCAGGCTTCTCTTTAAGAATCAAGCCTGTAGTCCCTTGAGCCCATGGCACTGTTCGGTGTGCTGTGAATAGGTTGCCCCTTCATATGAGGTATATGTTCTCTGGTTTGCTGTTCCGCCCACCTGGCTACTTCACTCAGGTCACTTCCTTTGCCTTGCTAAGATTTGAGTTTACAGCTCCCATCTTACAGCATATTTTGATAAAGATTTGAAGTTTTTCCAAACAGTTTATATTTGTTTATAATATATAGTCTATATTTTATAAAAATCCCTTAGTAATGGGGTTGAACTTCAGGATTTGGAAGTTGTTTTTTAAAACAACTTTTTTGCTTTATAGATACCACAAAGAGTCACCTTCCCATTAGCATGCCTGTAAGCCTGTTCGGGTTATTCCCGGCTATAGGTGGCTGGGCTATTCATATTGCAAAAAACATTATATTTTTCTCCTCAGCATTGTCCCTTAGAAATGCAGGTGACTTAGTGGCTTTCATTATTATAGAAACAATCCAGATAGATCGGTATTAGATAGTTTTATTGATAAGCCATTGTATTTATATTTCTGATTTACATTTTGCCTAAAATGAAAGATAGTTTTAAGAGGCAATAAAAATGAAAACAAAATTAACAATGAATTTTCACAGTAGGTATACATTGGGGTCTTAGGATTAGAATTAAGAATAGAATTTTATACTGTGCTTTCTAACATCTAAGATAAAAATCTCTCCTCTTGTAGTAGGAGAAAACCCATGAGCCATTTAATAATAAGCAATGGAAGTTCATTTGAAGCTGATTTCTGTAATTCACAGAGCATTTTCTTAGTGACCCATTTGTAGTAGAAGGGCCTGACACTGGGCACTGACATTGGGCATCTGGGATCCTGACACCATTGATAGAAGAGAATTAAGCAAGTTTGTAAAACCTGGAGGAAACATCCACCTTTACTGGAAAGCTGTCACCACTGTATTCCCGAAACTCTAAATCCTCAAATGTTAATGTTTGCCACAAAGAAAGTATTGTCAAATAGGAATTAGGCAGAGTTCAAGAGATTTCTTGAGTACTGGACATAGAATGTACTATTTAATAATATTTCCCAAATGTAGATGATCATGGAATCTTCCTGTTGGGGTACAGTCTGTAACTTCTGGTAGAGTAAATATTCTTTGGAATGTAGTTTAAGAAACACTGACCTAGAGGCAAATACATTAGATCATTAATTTAGTAAAAATACTTGAAGCATTTACTGGTATATCTCAGGGATTGGGAATATGGAGATAAATACAGAGATGTATATAGCGATAAAGAGCCTTCCCTCCAAGAAGCTCTTGGTTTACATGGGAAGCAATACAATCATTACAATATTTCATGCTAAATGCTGTGATAGAAGCAAAGATTTTTGGAACCAGTAAATGTTTGAAGGGAGTTTTGGAGATGACTAGAGTTGATGTGGTGAGGCAGAGGAGGGTGGCCTCTAAGGGAAGGAGCAGCGCATGGGAAAACACAGAGGAGTGAGAAGGAAGAGGGTATTTTTAATTTACTTTCTGTGTTATACATTTAAGTCTATAGGATCTTATGTAAGGTTTCCAGTCCAGTTGAGAAATAAGAATTTTGTGAATTATAAATTGTTGTTGGTATATTACAGAATGACCTCACACCACTTCTGTTTGCCATAAGTGGAAAAAAACAGCAAATGGTAGAATTTTTACTGGAAAGAGCAGCAAATTTACTTGCAGTTGATAAGTGTCAAAGGTATGTTCTTTTTTTAACCCTCAGTGTTGTTCTGGAGTGAAAACAGTCACTCAAGTCAGAAATATTTAATTAATAAAAAGATTAATAAAATTGTTGGGATATAGTAAAAAATATAAACAAATCATCTGGTGGAAAATTATTTGGACTGGACAACATGGAGAACAATGTATAGTAGGATTCATCTTCTCTTCTTATACTGACAGGTGTTATTTGTAATGTGATGTTTTGGGTCATATGATCTTGTATTAGCTACGGAGGTCTCATATTAGTTTATTAGTTTTATGGAGTGTAGACTTTTTAATTTTTACTTTATGACTTGATACTGAATTTCTTAACCCTTTTATTGTAGTTTTCAACCTCTCCTTACATGCTTTTCTTTTAATGCTATGTTAAATAAACATGAATAGAGTTAAAAATAATTTTGTCTTTTGGATAACTCTTTGCTTTATTTCTTTGAAGAATATTAATGTTAGGTTATCTCTATGTGACTATTAATTACCATTACCAGATATGTGGGTTTCCTTTTTCACTTCTAATATATTTTGATGTTTTTTAAATTGGTATGGGCAGAGGGAGAAAATACAGTTTGCAGTGGATAAACTTTTCTTTCATGAAGGCAACTCATAGGTGGATGATAAAGAGAAAAGAGTTAGGCTTCAGATTCACGCAAGACTGGGTTTAAATTCCTAGCTTTCTCATTTGATAGGTGTGTGACCTTGGGAACATTACTCATCACCAAATGCGTTTTTCTGTATTAAAAGGAGGATACTAATATATCCTTCCAGGGTGGTTGTGTATGTAAGAAAGATTATGTGTGTAGCATTTAATTCAGTGCCTAGCACATGATTATCAGTATCAGTAACTGAAACCACTCTAAGTACTAGTATTACCATTATTCTTAATATTATTGTTTTTCAGCCTGCAGATAGCTCTCACTTACCTGACTCCTGGCTGATTTTGAATTACAGTATATCAGTCTAGGGAGGCAGTGGTGAAATCTTCACTTAAATCTTTGCCTACTTTAGATAAGTGACCTCAGCAGTTTCTTGCTCATCAGAGGACTGAAAATTAGTAACTCCTACTGTGGCGAACCCCACTGGGACAAGAGGCTTCCTCTTTGTCCCTTCCTTTTAGCCTTGGTGGCAGTTTACAAAGATGAACGCCTGAGCACCCAGGATGCCGGTGTCTGTTAGTACAAGTAATTGTTTAATTCTACATGGACGGGCAAGCTATTAAGTTGGTAAAGTATATTGAATTAGGTTTTTAACTAGCTTTATTACAGTTCCTAAGGGAGAAGTTATCACTCTGTCATTTTAGAACAGCCCTCATTCTCGCCGTACAGTGTGGATCCGCAAACATAGTCAGCCTTCTTCTGCAGCAAAATATTGACATCTTTTCTCAAGATATGTCTGGGAGGACTGCGGAAGATTATGCAATTTGTAATCAGTTTACTGGGTAAGTGTTTACATTAAAAGGCTAGTTAACACTAAATTGAGGTTTAAAATAATTATAATGATTGTATTGTATACGTCAGGTGAGATTTTATAGTTTGGTTCAGGTAGTTTTGGAGTGGCAATGAATTAGTCCACATCATTAGCCTGAAATCCAGCAAAAGGCCAAACTAGTTAAAAGTAGCAAAGGGTGCAGGCTTCTTTATCTCAGGACTTCTAAGACCTTTATCCTTAGAGATCCCAGCATTGCCCATTTCATTCCAAGTGTAACCCCTATGCAGGAGATAAAAATGGTGTCACAGCTTAGGGTTTTCTAATGAGGTATTTGGGTCTTGAAATGTCCAGTTTAACAGAAAATTTTGTACCGTCTTCTGGGGACTGCCTCCTCTCCCGTCCTCCTTGAATTTTTTCAGAACCTATGGGGTTCCTTAAGTTTCAGAAGACAGCCCTCTTTTGCAAGTCAGGAGGAGGGAAGGAAGAGGTCACTGTCATCATCCCGTTGTTTCCACTGCTGTTTCTGTCGCTGTGTCGTTGCACTGAGACGGGCCCTGCAGTCCAGCAGTGATTGACCTTTGCCACCAGGATGCCCTCAAGTCTTCATGGTGATCCATACATAGATTTCAAAGTTAAACTTTTTGTGCTTCACATGCATATGTTTATATGCTCAGGCATTGTTCCCAGCATCCTGCTCTGGCAGCTGAGCCTCCTAGCATTATCCACACACATGGTGAGCCAACTGACCCTTCACCCCTCACTCAGAACCTAGGTGGAGCCAACATCTTAGCTTAGACTTAGCCAAGACCTTTATGTTAAGTTCTTAACATAACATAACATGTTCAGTTCTTTATGTTAAGTTCTTAACATAAAGGTCTTGGCTAAGTCTAAGCTAAGATGTTAAGGTTCAGTTCAAATAATGTTGCAGAAAGAGATGAGTTTCCTTTTTTCATTGCTACCAGATCTGTATGCTGAGGCCCCTGTATATCCAGTATAGCACCTTTTCTTAGATCGTGGAAGATCCCATGTTATCCTTCCCAAGAGTTGTGGCAGGAAGCCATCACCAGATTCTGAGTCTCAAGTATGTTAGTTGGATTTAACAGAGATAAGCCTCATTCATGACTCATGAGTATGCATGTATAAAAGGAGAGCTTTGTACTTGCTTCAGCAGCAAACATATACTAAAATCGAAACAAAATGCAGAGAAAATTAGCATGGCCCCTGCATAAGGATGATGCACAGATCTGTGAAGTGGTGCATATTTTGCACCGTCGCTGGAAGTTCATTTGACTATTTGCTGACTAGCTCCAAAGAAACAGTGTGAGTCAAAGCAAATTGGGTGTCACCTAATATTAAAATTGTGATTTTCACTACAAAAATACGCAGTAAGGTTATCTATGGAATGAGAATTGAGCTGAGTAACATGTGGGGTGTGTGTGCAAATATATTGTTAGTATGTATCTCAGAAATGAGAGAATGTCAACTTGCGTCTCCTTCATGGAACTGAAAAAATAAAAGTAGAACTTTGTTTTCCGTGTCAGTTGGAGATTAACATGGGGATTGAGCAGCATTCTAACAAAGATCTGCCAGTTCAGAGTTTGAGTCTGGAACAGTAGTCCAAGCTAGGTCTTGACACCTGTTAGCTTTCTGCCCTTGGTGTGATTTATGAGCTCAGTCATAGTGGACAGTGATGTTATCTAGTTTGATGAAATAATATATTTACAAGAAAATTTAGTTGCAAACTATGAAATAGTTGTGATGCCCCGAATTATAAGCCACAAAGAATGGAACAACTGATAAGCAAAACTAAGACTTAACGGTTTCAGAAAACTGCAATGGGAATTTTAGAACCTCTGAAAAAATACACATTGGGAAATACTTTTGGCAATAAAGTTCGAGAACAAATTATTTCATTGCTTCACTGTTTATCGGAGCATTTTCAAAACATTATTTCATTAAATCTTTAACAACCTAGTGAAATAAGCCAGTAAAATCCTTGTTTTTCAGAAGAATACATTGAGCCTAAGAGAAACAACTTGTCGGAGAACAAGTAACTGCTGGTAATAGAGCTAGGACACTTTCCATTATGTCAAGCGAATGTGAGTTAATTTATACTGAGCTATACTCCGTTCAATTTAGGAATACTTCATCATTTTTTCTTCTTTAGAAGCTTAAAGAGAAGTTGGTAGAACTCGCAAATTAGAAGTATATAGGATAAAGTTCTGATATTAACTCTGATATTGTTTGAAATACTCTAAAAATTTAATATATTTGGTATTTTTTATTTGTTTTAAAATAGTAATTTCATTTATTACATTTTTATCCATAGCATTCAGCAGCTAATTTCTGAATATAAGGAAAAACAGACACCTGAAAGTCTTCCTAAAAATAGCAATCCAGGTAAGACTTCTGATAGTGAATTATTTTTGGTGGTCCTATAGGTAAAAAAGTAAGAGTAAAGAAGGTTTGATCATGAAAGAGCAGTTTTTAAAAAGCCCTGTGTGTGTAAGTTGCTTGTGTATTTTTCTCTTAATTTCTTTCTTGGTAGGTTAGATTTCATAATTATTTAAAAAGTTAATTGCAGGTCATTTATTATCTCAAACAATCTTGTCTGAAAAAAAATTATTTAATTATGGTCCCTAAAATCCTATATGATATTTTCGTATAAATGAGAAAAAGATATTTTTGTCAGTAAGTTGTATGTTTTCTTTATAGTCACATTATAATGAATTAGACTTGTTATGAAATTGGAACTTCTATTTAATTTTTAAAATAAATGGCTTGTGTTCAGTAAATGAATATCAATCACAGTTGACCCTTAATAACGTGGAATTTATGGATGCTTGATCCCCTCTGCAGTCAGAAATCTGTATATAACTTTTGACTCCCTCAAGAAGGTGACCAGCAGCTTAATGATAACATAAACAGTCAATTAAGATACGTTTGGTATGGTATATGTATTAATATGCTGTATTCTTACAATAAAGGAAGCTAGAGAAATAAACTATTAAGAAAATCATAAGAAAAAATAAGTTTACTATTTATTTATTAAATGCAAGTGGATCATTATATAACTCTTAATCATAGTCTTCAAGTTGAGTAGGCTAAGGAGGAGGGAGAAAGATTGGTCTTTGCTATCTGAGGTGGTAGAGGTGGGAGAAAATCTGCCTATAAGTAGACCCCTGCAGTTCAAACCTGTGTTGTTCAAAGGCTAACTGTATTACATAGTGATTTGTGTCACTAAAGTAACACAAAGTAGTTTCAAAACTGCCAAATCAACAGTGCCTTTCTGGCACCGTAAACAAATGGCAATAAGAACTGCAAAATGCCAGGTGTGCTGGCCCACACCTGTAGTCCCACACATTGGGAGACCTAGGCGGGAGGATCGCTTGCATCCGGAAGTTCCAGACCAGCCTGGGCAACATAATGAGACCACATCTCTACGAAAACAAGTAAAAAATTAGCTGGGTGTTTTGGTGCACACCTGTAATCCCAGCTACTTGGGAGGCTGAGATGGGAGGATCACCTGAGCCTGGGAGTTGAGGCTGCAGTGAGCTGTGATCATGATCATGCCACTGTACTCCAACCTGGATGACAGAATGAGACCCTGTCTCCAAAAAAGAAAAAAAACCTGCAAAACATACCCAGTATGCATACTAATAGGAAATTATTTTTTAAAGATATCTACTGAGTGCAGAAGTCAGAAAAGCAATTCCTTGTTGAGAAGTACAGGTCATGTTACATACTTATAAACCAACAAGGTCTCACTATTATTGACTTTCCCCCTAATTTGAAATCGAATGAGGTATATTTACTTCATTAGAACAAGATGTGTTCTTCTACCTGCTGGTTAGTTGTTATGATAACAATTTTGTTAGAACAAGATATCCTGTTACCATTAGCCAAAAGATTATCATAATAAATATTCAAATAGCTCAACTCTAAGCTCAACAGATTATAATAAAAGTAAAAAAATGTTTCACAATAACAAAAATGCTACTGTGCTACTGAGATGTGATGCCTAATGCATTGGACAATCTGAACTGTAAGAGGACACCTTTAATTTAGTACGTATTAATCAAAGAACTTCTGTAAGTTAGGTTTTGCAAGTTATTGGAAACAGACATGAAATAGACATAGTTCTGGTCTTTGAGGTGCTCATAATAGAACTTTCTCTATTTAATTTGTGTTTTTCAACAGAATTTTCAAGGAAATCATTCACTTGTCCACTTAACAAATAATTATCAAATGTCTTTTAGATACTAAGCATTTTTTTCTGATGTTACAGAATACAAACATTTAAAAATATAGCCAGGGCCAGCCACGGTGGTGCATGCCTGTAATCTCAGCAATTTGGGAGGCTGAGATGGGAGGATCACTTTAGCCCAGGAGTTTGAGACCAGCCTGGGCAACATGACAAGGCCTCGTCTCTACTAAAATTTTTTTTTTAAATAATAAAACATTACCTGGGCACGGTGGTAGGTGCTTGTTTTTCTAGCTACTTGGGAGGCTGAGGTGGGAGGATTTCTTGAGCCTGAGTGTTTGATGTTATAGTGAACTATGATCATGCCACTGCACTCCTGTCTGGGTAACAGAGGAAGACCCTGTCTCAAAAAAAGAAAAAACAAACAAAAAACCCAGGAGCTTGTTATTATCATTGTCATTTTATTTATTTGCTGAATTATTTATTCAGTGCCTACTACTGTGGGCTAGATGCCCTCTGAAGCCTATAGTGATCATTTATTGTGCTAAATATGTGCCAACACTATGTGGTGAGGAATGAAAGCTGTAAAACAGTGGGTAGGATTTAAGGTAAGCATGCAGAGTAAGTAGAACTTTTCTAGGTAAAGAGGCAGAAGGATGATGTAGGCAGAAGGAACATCTAACAAGATTGTATGTTTGGCAGAAGGAGCAGCAAGTGCAAAAGTCAGATGCTTGAATGAACTTTGCAGGGTTTATGAGCAGTTCAGTTTTGCTAGTGCAAATCGTGTAATATGTGAATGGTTGGGAATGAAGTGAATACCTAAGGCAAGCTTATGACACACATCTTTTCTTTTTCTTTTCTTTTTTTTTTTTTTTTTTCAGACGGAGTCTCATTCTGTCACCCAAGCTGGAGTGCAGTGGCATTTTCTCGACTCATTGCAACCTCCGCTTCCCAGGTTCAAGCGATTCTCATACCTCAGCCTCCCAACTAGCTGGGATTACAGGTGTGAGCCACCATGCCCAGCTAATTTTTGTATTTTTAGTAGAAACAGGATTTTGACATGTTGAGCAGGCTGCTCTCAAACTCCTCGCCTCAGGTGATCCACCCCCCTCGGCCTCCCAAGTGCTGGGATTAGACGTGAGCCACCACTCCCTGCCCAGACTTTTTAATACTATAGAAATGAGTAGATCTTTTCCTGTAGGCCATGGGAAATTTACCAGGTGGAATGCTTTGGGCTGCAAATACTAGATGACCTAACTAACAGTGGTTAAAACAGTAGGGACTGGAGTTGTTTTGACTGTTCAGTGATATCACAGTGTTTTGTTCATGTCTCTTTTCATGGCTGGCTAATTAGCAGCAGCTCCAAACATCATGATCTCACTGACAATATCTGAAGGCTGAAAGGGTGGCTTTTGTTTACATGTTTCTTTTAATTAGGGAGAAGACTCAGAAGCATGCAGTGGACTTGCTGTAACATTTTATTGACTACCACATGCTCATTCCTAAACCAGGCACTGGGAAAGCAATGTAATTACTGTGATAAGCTTAGAATAATCATTTCTTCTTTTGGAGTTGGAAGGGCTATTGGCATGATAAATAGACGTGTGTTTCTCCAGCAAGACAGAATAGGGAATCGGGTAGGGAGACAGCAGTGTTTACTCTAGGGGTTCATCGGAGAATTGTGAGCTGGGAGTCACCCAATTAGATTTGAGTATTAGGGCATTCTGGTTATGGTATAAAGCAGGGATTGGGAAGCTTTTTCTGTACGGGGCTTTTTCATGTGGTCTCTGTCATTCCTACTCAACCCTGCCATTGAGGTGTGAAAACAGTCATAGATAATAGGTAAGCAAATACGCATGACTGAGCTCCAGTAAAACTTGATTTACGAAACTGTAAGGCAGACTGGATCTGGCATGGCCTGTGGTTTGCTGACTCCCTCATCTGGAGAGTAGCTGGAAGACAACCCTTTAAAGAGGCAGGGAAACAAAGGAAGCATTTGCAATTATCAGAGCTATAGTTTTCCTGTCCTGTTCTCAGACTAGTAGCAGTCTGTTGTGAGGTTTTCACCCATCCCTGGTGAAATCAATAAAATTAAGGAGCTCAGTTATTCATTTAAAAATGTTGGTCTTTTTCTTGGCATGATGCCTTTTTAATTTATTTTAAACTTTTTTTTCCGTTTAAGAAATGACATTAATAGTTGTTTTTTCCCTATAAAAGCCGCTACTTAAGAACCCATGTTTAACTAGGAAATATAAGCATAAAATAAATGTGTGGCGGTGGAAATATAAAGCAGATGCAGAAAAGAGGTACAGTTAATATGATTTAGTGATTATTGAATGTCAAAAAGATAGGGGATAAGGAGAAATCTCAGATGATTCTCAGGTGTCTGGCTTGTGCCCTAGCACTTAACTTGGACATGAAGGAGCAGGCAGTTTTCAGGTGTGTAAAGGAGAGCAGCAGGTCAGCAGGCATGACTAACATTTCTCTCAGCATTGTCAAGTTTACTGGAACGTCCATGTAGGATATTTTCAGTAGGTAATTGGATAATAGGCATTAATGACTGGAGGTGGAACTCTGAGGTTGGAGATGGAACTCTGAAGTTGGAGATGCAGACTTGGAATAACGGAGGCAAAATCATAGATCTGAGTGAGCTTATCCATGATGGAAAAAGTATAGAATGAGCAGAGGGCCAGTGACAGAACCCTAGGAATATCAGCATTTCCCAGTCGGAGTTAGGAAAGAAGCCTGAGCAGTGGCTAAAGAAAAAGAGGAGAGGAATCAAAAGGGATGTTGCAAAAACTTACAAAGGTGAGAATTTCAGGGAGGGAGTATCAATTCTAACAGGTGAGATTACTAAAAAGTAAAACAAGTTAACCTTTTAAAAGCTCTTCAGTGGGTTGGGCGCGGTGGCTCACGCCTGTAATCCCAGCACTTTGGGAGGCCAAGGTGGGCGGATCACGAGGTCAAGAGATGGAGATCATCCTAGCAAACATGTTGAAACCTGTCTCTAGTAAAAATACAAAAATTAGCTAGGTATGGTGGCACATGCCTGTAGTCCCAGCTACTCAGGAGTCTGAGGCAGGAGAAGCGCATGAACCCAGGAGGCGGAGGTTGCAGTGAGCCAAGAGCACACCACTGCATTCCAGCCTGGCGACAGAGCAAGACTCTGTCTCAAAAAAAAAAAAAAAAAGAGAGAGAGAGAAAAGCTTTTCAGTGGTACTCTCTTCTAAAGAACAATCATAGAGTCACAGGGGCAGCTGATGATGTGATCAGTACTTCTGGAATTCAAATGTGGAAGAATACACCTACCAAGATCCTACCTAACTTTTGTAACTGCAGCAGCTCCCTATACAGGATCAGGGAAAATGGTCAAGACTGGTGAGTTCATGTACCACCACTTTCCTAGAATTGTCTAAACCTAAAGGTCCTATGTGAGGAAAAGTGTAGTGTTTCTTACGTGTTGTTTTGTGGAAGTGCTTGTTTTGTACTCAGATCCTTGATAAGGTCTTCTGGATGCATTCCCAAACAAACATCTGACAGCAGCAATTGGAAGCCACTATCAGACGCGCGTATATATCCCTCCTCTGACATGGAATCATAATATAGCGACATTTTGACAAAATTTCAAGTTTTGATTAAAAATAGTTTACACACCAGCAGTTTAGTGGAACCAACATTAAAAAAAATAGTTTATTGCAGGAAACTAATATAATGTCCTGGAGAAAAATGTACAGTGAAATGCTGAATATAGTAGTTCTATATTTGGGGAATACTGGTCACATCAGTAGAAAAGTCAATGCCTGACTCTTTGTTAGTGCGGTTCCCTTTTCATTTACCCTTGTGATACTCCTGCTTTTACTGCTTCCTTTTTAATTTTATCCCTAAAGAAAATACTATTAGAACACATTTTGAATACCCTTCTTTATATCTGCACCACAATGACACAATGATGATGGTCTGCCAAGATTTTAAGTGTCTTCTGGGTTGTCAAATACAAATTGTTTAATCTGACACAGTTTAAATGTGAAGTGCTTTTCTGGTATTGCATTTCTTCAGAAACTGGTAATCTGTGACTTAACTAGAATATGTGGTCTATTGGATTACCACACTTTTAACTATCTATGTATAAGATAAGTCTCTTCTCCTGGCCAGATAAGTTAAAAGTCCTATTGATTCTTACTGATCAGTTCCACTATTTGGAGGGAGAAATGGATAATTCATACTACATTTTGGATGCAGTTTTTTGGGGGGCTTTTTTATTTCTGAACAGGTGTGATTATAACACACTGTAGCTTTAGTTCTTGTCCTCAAGCAGTCCTTCTGCTTCAGCCGCCTGAGTAGGTGCAGCTACAGATGTGTGCCACTGCACCTGGCCTGCTGCACAGTTATTATAAAAGTGAATTAAACCCTACTGAGTTGGAGAAAATTTACTGTGATCTTTTAATTTTTTGTTTCAGAACCTTTTTTTTTTTTTTTTTTTTTTTTGTTGGATTATTTCTATTTTTCCAGATAAAAGATTGCAGTGGGGCAATCTCAGCTCACTGCAACCAC
>CAUYLG010073586.1:0-30402 GCA_963573385.1 Cacajao melanocephalus
TTATATAAATATATAATCTATATTATATAAATATATAATCTATATTATATAAATATATGTTATATAAATATATAATCTATATTATATAATATATATTATATATTTATATAACATATATTTATATAATATAGATTATATATTTATATAATATAGATTATATATATTATATATATATAATATAGATATAATTTCCCCTCCTTATTTTCATATATATATATATATATATATATATATATATATATATAAAAGAGAAACAGAAAGGGTTCCTTGCAGTTTTTCTTCCTATTTTCTGCCTACCAAAATTTTGACAATCCTTTTGCCTTGAAATACATTTTTTATTTGAATCAGATGTTGATTAATGTTTTCTTTTGATATGTTTCAATCAGTTCCCAGATGCGCTTTTTAGTAGGGTTTGTGTATTTTCACTGATTTATAATTTATATGCTCTATTAATCATCATGATAAATAATCTGTCAAAACAATTCACATATAGCACTTGTCAGCAAGCAAAAATATTTTAAGTGAAAGACATTCAAAACAATCAGTAACACTTTAACATTTATTGGTTCATGTAATACTTGGATGAAGCTGTATGTATACATATGCATACATATATACGCATCTATTCATATGTATATGCATGTACACATACAAAGCTGTGTGTATGTTAGTTAAAAATCCTGCAACTGTAATTTTCTGTTGTATTTTTGGCTAATTAAAATTTATTATGCCCTATTGTGCCTAAACTTCTAAATTATCAACATTGGTGAAATATAAACCAGCAAGAGGGTATTCAGTATCTCAACTTAAAAGAGTTGGCTGACATTGGATGCCTTTGGAGTGTTTTTCTAGCAATATCTAGAAAATTCCTGTCTTTGATCCTGTGTCACGAATGGATCAATGTTACATATAGAAAATGTGGTCTCAAAGAATTATAAAAAGCTTGAAAAAAGAAAAAATTGAGAATGATCTACTTACCATTGGTGTATTCATGATAGTCTCTTTATAGACAAACGTAACACATAAAAATAATACACATGCCTGAAACACTGTTGGCATTCAATAAATTCTACCTAGGGAGGAGGATTTTATAGAAGATAGGAATACAGGGAATATGAGCCATACCTAGGATCAAATCTTAGTCCAGTATTTCTTAATTATGTAATTTTGGGCAATTTACATGATATATATAATGTGTCTTCTGAAAAATCATGCTGATAATGACAGACTCATAGAGTTACTGTGAAAATAAAATATTATATATAAACCATTTTAGACTCTGGATCATACAGGATCTCTTCTATCATCATCATCATTATCACCACCATCAATAGTTTTCAGTATTTTTACCTTATTTTTTAATTAGATAATAGAAATCAGCTAAAGATGAAGAATAACAAAATTCAGCCATCTAACAAAAGTGTTATTAGGAATCAGGATCAAGTTGTCATGCCAGAGTAAGATGTATGGTAATATTAGGAGATAGTTAAACCAAAGAGACAAAATTAAAAAAAAAAAAAAAACAACTATAAACATCAATGAGATTTGGAGAAAGTTAAGAAGAAAGCAAAGTTGGGGCTCCATGCACTATAGGTAGAGGGCCTTCGGGTGGCACAGGGCTTACATGTCTATAGTATAGATACCTATATTCAATGACCAATAATCCTCTCCTTTTGGGTTCAGGTACATACTTTCAAGTTCTCTATGTGCGCTTCTAAACATCTAACTGATTTTTAGACTTGGTAATAGAAATTTACAATAAGGGCTAATAAATTATTTTCAGAAAATTCAAGGAAATTCAGAGGATAATCTAATGAATGAAGAAAATTTATTCATGCAATAGCATTCTATGATAGTTATATTACAATAGTAGTATCTAAACTCTAGTTTTTAATTCTTAAGCTTGATGTTGGAAGAGAGATACTCATTTTAATAATATTTTCTGGAGTAACAGCACTTTAAAAATATCATTCTATTTTTCTGGCTTGTACAATTCTGAAAAGAAGCCTATAGAAATTGTTTATTCAGCTATTAATAGTTTTATCCAGATGTTATTAAGTTGTTTCTACGTATCACTGACTTTCAGGAATTTAATTATGACATGTCTCGGTATAATTTAAAAATTTTTTATATGTGCTATCTTTCTTGGAGTTTGTGGAACTTCTTAGATGTGTGAGGTTATAATTTTCATTAAATCTAAACAGCTTGCAGTCAGTATGTCTGCAAATATTTTTTTCTGTCCTCACCTTTGCTCTTCTGGAATTCAAACTATATGTACATTAGACTGCTTAATATTGTCCCAGAAATTTCTAAGACATAGTTAGTTTTGTTTATTGTTTTTTCTCTCTTTGCTTTACATAGCTTCTTTTTTTTTAACTTTTATTTTAGGTTCAGGGGTACAAGTGAAGCTTTGTTACACAGGTAAACTCATGTCACAGAGTTTTGTTGTAAAGATTATTCCATCACCTAGGAATTAAGCCCCATACCAATATCTTTTCTGCTCCTCTCCCTTCTCCCACACTCTACCCTCAAGTAGGCACCACTGTCTGTGGTTCCCCTCTATGTGTCCATGTGTTCTCATCCTTGAGCTCCCGCTTATAAGTGAGGACGTGCAGTATTTGGTTTTCTGTTCCTGCATTAGTTTGTTGAGGATAATGGTCTCCAGCTCTATCTACGTTCCTGTAAAAGACATGATCTCATTCTGTTTCATGGCTGCCTAGTGTTCTGTGGTGTATCTGCATACCTTTTATTTATGCAATTTGTCATTGATGGGCATTTAGTTTTATTCCGTGCCTTTTTCTATTGTGAGTGGTGCTGCAATGAACATTCGCATGCATGTGTCCTTATGGTAGAATGATTTATATTCCTCTGGTATGTATCCAGTAATGGGATTGCTGGGTCAAATGGTAGCTGTGCTTTCAACTCTTTGGGGAAATGCCATACTGCTTTCCACACAGGTTGAACTAATTTAAACTCCCACCAACAATGTGTAAGTGTTCCTTTTTCTTGGCATCAGTTATTTTTTGTCAGATGCATAGTGTACAAATATGTTCTCCCATTCTGTATGTTGTCTGTTTATTCTGTTGATAGTTTCTTTTGCTGTGCAGAAGCTATTTAGTTTATTCAGATCCCATCTGTCAATTTTTGCTTTTGATGCAATTGCTTTTGGTATTTTTGTTATAAAATCTTTCCCTGTTCCTATGTCCAGATGGTATTGCCTAGGATGTCTTCCACGTGTAAGGAAGGGATCCTATATGATGTAAGGAAAGGGTCCAGATTCATTCGTTTGTATATGGCTAGCCAGTTATCCCTCCCTATTTATCAAATAGGGAGTCTTTCTCCCATTGCTTGTTTTTGTCAGCTTTGTCAAAGATCAGATGATTGTAGGTGTGTAGCCTTATTTCTGGGTTCTCTAGTCTGTTCCATTGGTCTATGTGCCTGTCTTTGTGCCAGCATCATGCTGTTTTAGTTAATGTAACCCTGTAGTGTAGTTTGAAGTTGGATAACATGATGCTTCTATCTTTGTGCTTTTTGCTTAGAATTTCCTTGGCTATTTGGGATTTTTATTGGTTCCATATGAATTTTAAAATAGTTTTTTCCAGTTCTGTGAAGAATGTCACTGATAGTTTGATAGGAATAATGTTGAATCTGTAAATTGCTTTGAGAAGCATGGCCATTCTGATGATATTGATTCTTCTTATCCATGAAAATGGGATTTTTTCCATTTGTTTGTATCTTCTCAGATTTCTTTGAGCAGTGTTTTGTAATTCTCATTGTAGAGATCTTTTGTCTCACTGGTTAGCTGTATTCCTAGGTATTTTATTTTTCTATGCGGCAACTGTAAGTGGGATTGCCTTTCTGATATTGTTATCAGTATTGTTTTTGTTGCTGAATAGAAATGCTAGTAATTTTCATACACTGATTTTCTATCCTGAGACTTTGTTGAAGTTGTTTATCAGCTGAAGGAGCTTTTGGGCTGAGACTGTCAGTCTACTAGATATTGAATCATGTCATCTGAGAACAGAGACAGTTTGACTCTCTCTCTTCCTATTTGGATGTCGTTTATTTATTTCTCTTGCCTGATTGCTCTGGCTAGGAATTCCAATACTATGCAGAATAGTATGAGAAGGCAATCATTGAGAAAGGTTACCTTGTCTTGTACTAGTTTTCAAAGGGAATGCTTCCAGCTTTTGCCAATTTACTATAATATTTGCTGTGAGTTTGTCATAGATTGTATTATTTTGAGGTTTGTTCTTTGAATACCTAGTTTATTGAGAGTTTTTAACATAGAGATGAACTGAATTTTATTTAAAGCATTTTCCACATCTATTAACATAATCATGTGGTTTTTGTCTTCATTTCTGTTTATGTTATGGATCCATCTATTGATTTGTATATATTGAACCAACCTTGCATCCTGGGGATGAAGCCTACTTGATTGTGGGGAAGTAGCTTTTGATGAGCTGCTGGATTTGGTTTGCAAGTATTTTGTTAAGGAGGTATTCTCATCAAAGTCCATCAAGAATATTGACTAAAGCTTTCCTTTTATTGTTGCATCTCTACCAGGTTTTGGTACCAGGATGCTAGCCACACAGAATGAATTCAGAAGGAATCCTTCCTCCTTGATTTTTGGAATTGTTTCTGTAGGAATGGTACCAGCTCTTCTTCATACATCTCTTAGAATTTGGCTGTGAATCCATTAGGTCCTTGGTTTTTCTTGAATAGTAGGCTATTTATTTATGATTTCATTTTAAAGCTCATTTTGGTCTGTTCAGGAAATCAATTTCTTCCTGGTTCAGTCTTGGGAGGGTGTATATGTCCAGGAATTTATCTATCTCTTTTAGATTTTTCTAGTTTGTGTACTTAGAGGTTTTCACAGTAGTTTCTGATGGTTGTTTTCATTCTGTGGGGTCAGTGGTAACATTCCCTTTATCATTTCTAATTGTGTTTATTTGGATCTTCTCTCTTTTATTCTTTATTATTCTAGCTAGTAGTCTATCTTATTATTTTTTTTTTCAACAAACCAACTTCTAGATTCATTGGTCTTTTTAATGGTTTTATTTTTTTGTATCTCGATTTCCTTCAGATCAGCAATGATTTTTTTCTTGTCTTCTGCTATCTTTGCGTTGACATGTTCTTGCTTCTCTAATTCTTTCAGTTGTGATGTAAGGTAGTTAATTTGAGACCTTTCTAACTTTTTGATGTGGCCATTGATTGCTGTAAATTTCCTCTTAACACTGTCTTAGCTGTGTCCCTAATATTCTGGTATACTGTATCTTTGCGCTCATTAGTTTCCAAGAAATTCTTGATTTCTACCTTAATTTCATAATTCACCCAAAAGTCATTCAAAAGCATGTTGTTTAATTTTTATGTAATTGCATGGTTTTGAGCAATTTTTTTTGTCTTGACTTCTATTTTTATTGCATTGTGGGGTCCAAGAGCGTGTTTGGTATGATTACAGTTCTTTCCCATTTGTTAAGGATTGTTTGAGTCCAATTATGTGGTTTATGTTAGAATATGTGGCATGTGGTTATGAGAAGAATGTGTATTCTGTTGTTTTTAGGCGGAAACTTCGAAAGAGGTCTATCATATCCATTTGTTCCAATGTTGAGTTAGAGTCCTGAATATCTTTGTTAATTTTCTGTCTCAATCATCTGTCTAATACTGTCAGTAGAGTCTTAAAGTCTCCCACTATTATTATGTGGGAGTCTACGTATCTTTGTAGGTCTCTAACAATTTGCTTTATGAATCTGGGTGTTTTTGTGTTGAGTGTATAAATATTAAGTATAGTTACGCCATCTTGTTGAATTGAACCCTTTGCCATTATGTAATGCTTTTTATACTTTTTGATCTTTGTTGGCTCGAAGTCTGTTTTGTCTGCAATTATGATTGCAACCCCTTATTTTTTTTGTTTTCCATATGGTTGGTAGATTTTTCCTCCACGCCTTTGAGTCTATGGGTGTCAATGAGTGACATTTTGTGTGAGATGGGTCTCTTAAAAACAACATACCACTGAGCTTTCCTTTTTTTATCCAGCTGTGTCCTAATTGGGGCATTTAGCCTGCTGGCATACAAGGTTAGTGTTGATATGCATGGATTTGATTCTGTCATTCTGTTGTTAGCTTATTATGTAAGCTTGTTTGTGTTGCTGCTTTATAGTGACACAGGTCTGTGTGTTTAAGTGTATTCTTATATTAGCTGGTAGTGCTATTTAGTTTTCCTTACAAGATCTCTTGTAAGGCACATCTAGTGGTCATGAACTCCCTCTATATTTGCTTAACTGAAAAGGATCTTTTTCTCTTCTGCTTAGGAAGCTTAGTTTGGCTAGATATGAAATTTTCAGTTGAAGATATTTTTCTTTAAGAATGTTGAATATAGGCATCCAGTCTCTTCTGGCTTGTAGGTTTTCCACTGAGATCCACTGTTAGCCTGATGGGTCCTTTGTAGGTGATCTGCCTTTTATCTCCAGCTAGCTTTAACATTCTTTCTTTAATTTCAACCTTGGAAATATGACAACTATGTGTCTTGGGATGATCTTCTTGGCAGAATCTTGCAGGAATTCTCTCTATTTCCTGAATTTGACTGTTGGATTTTCTAGCAATGTTGGGGAAGTTTTCATGGACAATATCCTGAAATATATTTTTCAAGTTGTTTGCTTTCTCCTCATCCCTTTGAGGGATGCCACTGTTTCATAGATTTGGCTTCTTTACATAATCCCATGCTTCTCAGAAGGTTTGTTCATTCCCTTTTATTTCTTTTTCTTTATTTTTGCCTGACTGTCTTATTTAAAAAAAACCAGTGTTCACGTTCTGAGATTCTTTCCTCAGCTTGGTTTATTCTGCTATTAATACTTGTGATCACATTTTGAAATTCTTGTATTGTGTTTTTCAGCTCTGTCAGATCCTTTATGTTATTTTCTATGCCAAATATTTCATCCTTTATTTCTTGTATTGCTTTATGGTGATTATTATTTTCCTTGGATTGGGTTTTGCCATGTTCATGAATCTTGATGATCTTCCTTCCTATTCATTTTTCTGTCATTTCAGCCAATTCAACTTGGTTCAGAACTCTTGTTTGAGAACTGGTGCAGTTATTTGGAGGACATATGCTATTCTGGCCATAGAGTGGCCAGATTTCTTGAGTCAGTTCTTTCTCATCTCTGCATGTGAGTGCTCCTTTAACTGCAGTGTCTTTTCTGGATGTTTTCACTGGGTTGAGGCTTTGGGTAAGGTCTTTCTTTGGACTTCTTATGTCTGATTTTGGAGGGTGGTATGCTAGTGAGATATTTTTGGTTTTGAAGTTCTAGGGTGTGATACAGTGATGGCACTTAGGCTTTTGGTCAGTTGCTAGACTCTTGCTTGGTTGTGTGGCTCCCCTATGTTTTTTTTTCAAAGTTGCAGCTGTTGCGCTGAAAGTGTGAGTTCCTCTCCCCCTTGAATGCTGGCTGTAGATTGTGGCTTGGCACTCCTGGGCTGCCCACTGCAGCTCTGGAGCAATCTCAGCGTTTTATGTTCCTTCTGCAACTTGGAGGCAGCAGAAGAAGAGACCTTAGTAGTTGCTGTGACCAAGGGCTTCCTGGGCTCTCCACCCTAGAAAGATGCTGGTCAGCAGTGTCTCAGTACAATCAGCCCAGGATGGAGGGTCTGTACTGTGGGCCAAGCCAGGGGTTCCCTGTCTGGTGATGAGTAGTGGGAGTGCGGGGAAGGGACAAATGGGAAACAGACTGGCCTCTTCTCTTTGGGTCAACTGAAGCTTGTTGCAGGTGTGGATAGAGCACTTAGGGTCTTTGCTCCTTTGTTATTCTGAGGGTAACAAGGACAGTCCTACTGCAAGGGCAGTGGCAGAGAGGATTTCAGCTGCTCCTGGAGGAGGAGGGAGCAACTGAAAGCCTCACTGGAGGTTCAGGGAATTGCTGAGTTGCTTCTGGCTTGATAGATCTGGCAGGGCGCTGGCTAGAGACCCAGTCCTGGAGGATGTGCCTGGTGAGAAGATGTGGGAACAGGCACCCATGTAACAGTCTGGCCACTTTTCCACAGAGCTGCTGTGTTGTGCTAGGTGCCTGCTCCAGCCCTTAATTGCCTCAGATTTTCTAATACCTGAAGGTATCAACAGTAAAGAATTTGAAACAGCAAAGATGGCAGCCTGCCCCTTCCTCTGATAACTCTGTCTTAGGGAGGTATGGACCTGTTCCTGGCCCAAAAATACCTTTAAGTAGATGGGTGAAGATCCCAGCTGGGAGGTCCCACCCAGTGAGAAGGCACAGGATCAGGGACCTGCTTAAAAAAGCAGTCTGAACACATTTTCATAGAGCAGCTGGGCTGTGCCACGGGACCCCTTCCATCCCCAGTCAGCTTGAAGTCTCCAAAGCCCAAAGGCTGGAATGGCTAAGTTGCCCAAACAGCAAAGCTGGTGGCCCAACCCTCCTTCTAAGAGCTCCATCACAGGGAGGGGCAGCACTACTAGTGGCTGGCTGGAATTCCAAGCCAGTGGGTCTTACTCTGAGGTGTCATTGAAGTGGTCCATGCAGACTATCTCTGCTCAGCCCCCTTGATTCAGCCTCTTGCCTAGGAGTATCTACAGGGGTCTAACTTCCCCACTTTGCCGGAACTGCAGCTACTTTTGCTGGCAAGTCCAGAGAGCTTGAGTATCTAGGTCTCCCAGATCTCTGCACATACCTGAATGACTGCTCTGACAAGACTCCACATATTTCTGTGTGTCAGACTGAAGACCTTGGTGGAGTGGGTTCACGAGGGGATCTCCTAATCCAAGGGTTACAAAGATCCATGGGAGAAGAATGGGTTCCCAGGGTCCCACATTTACTCAACACCTCCCTGGACGGGGCAGGATCCCTTGGCTCCATGTCCCTCCAGGGTGGGCCACTGTTTTGCCTTGCTTTTCTGCATTCTCCGTGGGTCAAATTGTTTCCTTGAGTAGTCCCAATGCAAGTACCTGGATGTTTCCGTTGAAGTTACTGTATCTACTCACCCCTTTCATTTCTCTTCATGAGAGCCACTCACATTAGCTGCTTTGAGTCAGCCATTTTGGTCCTCTTTCCTATGTTTTTCATATATATGTAAAAAATGACCTACTTTGCATTGTGGAATCTGTTAGTGTATTTTTATGCAAATGTAAAATACAAAACATACATACTTTTATATATGTGATATAACACATAAAAGTATTTCTTAAAAATAACTCTATGCCTGCCCTTTCAAATGACAATATAGAGTGGGTAGAGGATTGAATTGAGTGAGCTGTGTTTAGTAAACAAAAAGATACTTATTAGGGTATCTACTTCCAAGTCTACCCTTTGGTGCATTATTTATATCTATGCCAACTAAAAATGTGGTCATAGTTTTAATCACACAAGACTATGACTTCTAGATTTTAAGCCCTGGGACCTTACTCTATCATGTCTTAATATAAAAGCTTAAATTGGCCTAGGCACTAAAGAGATGTGTAATAAAGGAAGAATGAATCCTTAAAGCAGGTGAAAGATACAATTCATTCAAAGTAAGCTTTTTCTGTTTTTCTGCACATTTCTCTTTGAAAGTATAAGCTATATGGAGGCATCCTTATCTGCCACTATATTTTCTAACTCAGATGCATATACAGCAGGCCTCAGAGACATTGCAGATTTGTTTTCAGAACATTGCAATATAGCAAATATCACAATAAACCAAGTTACATTTTTTTTGGTTCCCTACCACATAGAAAAGTTAATTTATACTGCACTTTAAATCTGTTAAGTGTGCCACAGCATTATGTCTAAAAAATAAACATATATCAATTAAAAATAATTTATCTAAAAACTGCTGACACAGAGACAGAAAGTGAGCACATGCTATTTGCTATTGGATAAATGGTGCCAATAGATTTGCTTAATGCAGGGTCACTGCGAACCTTCAATTTCTAAAAATACACAATATTTGCAAAGCACAATAAAGTGTGATGCACAGTAAAATGAAGTATGCTTATATAAAGGAAGGGGAGAACTAACTGAAAAATGCAATCTGATCAATACCCCTTCACACTGATTAGGTGCTTAAATTACACCTTCTTTCCCATGGGAGTATTGAGCTCCATATAAAGCAACTTATTATTTTCAGTAAATGCAGGTGATTATGACTATAAACAGGCTCTCTCTCCATTAATAAGAGAATGCCAGAATCCCAAGAGTCCAAAGCCATTGTATTTAGTGAATACAATTTACTATAATGATTTATTCATAGATTTATCAGTGATAATAAATTATTTTTATAAGCTTTGTTCAAACCACACAAAGCACAAAAATAAATCATCTTAATGTTCACTTTTATAAATTGGAAAAAATAAAATTTGCCAAAGACTTTACAACACTTGGAATGAAAATAATCACTAAATAAAGCCTAACCATGTGGCTTTTACCAAATTAGAAACAGATTTTTTAAACTCAGGAAATATTGAGCAATAATATTTCAAGCACCATATTCCATTCTCAATGGAACATTACAAGTTAAACTATTGTTAATTATACGGAATGATATGTTGTAAAAAGAACCCTGAGTGTTCTCACTGAAAGATAATTAAATTGCCATTATTTTTTTGTAGTGAGTTTACATCTTCTTTTGTAGTATTGGACAATATCATAAATAGGAAAATAAGATGCCTTGAGTGATAACGTCCCTCTTGTGAAAACAACAAAATAACCTGTAGTAATTGATACAATTATATTTCCTAAGTCTTTGCTTTGAAATTTTTAAATCCCAACTCATAAATGGCTTGTAAATAATTGATCCAGAAATCTGTTCAGCTCTCACACATAAACAAAAGAAATGCACCTCATTTTGAAAGCAAAAATTTTTCTTATGTTCCACAAAAGGCTAAACATTTAAGTTGTGTAATGGATCACCGTGGGAAGCTTTATTCAGGGATGCATAAAATGAATGCATTTTTATCAAAATGGTGTTTATGAGATCTCATTTAGCCTGAGTGTACATCTGCTGAGGCTATTGAAAAGTCAAAATGTCTAATGGGTAACTGGCACCGCAGTTAAGCTTTAGTCAGCATTTTCTGTTCTGTGTCCCACAAATCACAATAAATCCAGAAAGAAGTCAATTGTTAACAACTGTAAACTCTACAATTGCATGATGGGATCAGAAAAATGCAATAACTAAAGAGTCTCACATTTAGGTGAATGGATTAAAAAGGTTTAGTTTATATAGGATTTAGATTTGACAGCTCTTTCCATGCAAGCTGAAATGTATTACACTATCTCAGACTTCATTCTGCAGTATTAGAAATTTCATTTCAGCAGGTTTAGCAAAGGGCTTTTGGTGGATTACAAAGATCTGTTATAGCCAAGTTGCTGAGCAGTGAGAAACAGAAACAGGGAGACTGGAAACTTAATCGTTCTCGATACTATTTTGATTAAGGTTGCAAATATTTAGCTATCATTCATTTAGAGGTTTGCAGTGTTTATAATTATTTACTTTGGGGAATGATAAACTGAACAATATGTTAGCCAAGGTTTTCCTTTCTGTGAACAGTTTAAAAATGACCAACCTAAATATGAAAGAAGAATTTGATCAGTGAAAGTAGACAGCAGCAAATTTAATCTGAAGGTCCTCCCATTGATGAATCTAAATCCTTAATATAGGCAAGATTCAGGGGGCAGCAGTAGTGAAGGCTCACTGGCTTAGCCTCTTGCATTTCTTCAGAGGAAAGGAGGACAGCTGTGAACTACCACTAGTTTATTTCTCAAGAAGGAATGCAAGGAAACTAAGAAACATGGCTATTCCCACCTTAACCTTTATCTACTCTGGGTGTTACACTCACTTAATGGTATCTAAAACCCTACCAAACAATGTAAGAATATCTGCTCCTTGTGATGGATTTAAAGCAATGATGGTAATGTTACAGAAAGAGCACAAGACTGAATACAAAGTGATTTAAATTCATATACCTAAAATCAAATAAAATTGAGTTGAGTTACATAAGATCCCGAAAGCAATGGTTTTAAACCTGAGCACCAAGTTAAGATTACTTGAGATACTATACTAAATTATCAATGGCCCATATCCTTCTCCCACTAATTCTAAAATAGTGGGAAGAGAACCCTCAGTAGCAGCACATTTTAAAATATACCCATAGAAAAGGGCTTTGATTCTGGCGTTTTTTGGGGGCATTCCTTATAATAAGCAGGGTTCTAGACTTTATAGAGCGTGCACTGCACCTGAATTTCCTCAACTCCATTTTGTTTTTCTTCCTCTTTTTGTTCTTTATTAAGAAAATAAATGGCTGAGAAAGGTATGTAGAATTTCATGCAAATTTAACTTCCCATCATGATTATTACATATTACTCATGTATTTGAATAGTCTTCTTTAAAGAGAGCAAAATCTAAGTACAGAATGGCAGTTTTGCAATAGTAACTGCAAAGGTTTAGCTACAAAACGCCATGTTCCTCAGATGCATAATCTGAATGTAGAAATGCATCTATGTGGAAGTTTGTAACAATTTCAGGAAGTCCATTGCCATTGCTTAAGGATTCTTTGTACAAACTTTGCAAAAGCTGTTCATTAAAATAACATTTGTTATAGAAAATGATTTTATAGAAATTTTATAATGCCTATGGAAATTTTGTATCTCTAGACTGATGGAATGATGAAGGCTCTAATCATTGGAAGAACATCTACCCATCATAGAGAGACATATGAAGAAGGCACAGGACCTCTGATTTACTTTGAGAAATTTGTCTTGTATAATACAAGTACTCCAGTGCTGTGGAGTTTTTCATATCAACATAACTTTGTGAATTTATATAGTAGGATATTTCTTATCTGCTGGGAAATACAAAATCGCAATATTCATTTAGAGCCTGAACTATTAGAGAATATATATATGTATGTAGATGTTAGGGACAAAAGATATGTTTTCTTGGGCATTAACCCTATTATTATTAAGGAAAAAATGTTCATTATTAAAATTTTTTTTATCTTAGATAGTACTTTTGCTTAGAAGTCTACTTTATCTAATGTTAATATAGTCATTTCAGCGTTTTCATACTTACTGTTTATATAATGTCTTTTTTAAATCATTTTACATTCAATGTATCTGTGCCTTTACATTTGATGTGCCTCTTCTACTAAGATCATATTGTTAGAGATGGCTTTTATATCCACTCTTATAATTTTTGTCTTTTAATTGAAGATATTTGTCTATCAACTTCTGTTAACAGTTGATGTAATAATTGATATGATTACATTTAATTTTACTATTCGTTTTCTATTTCTACTCACTTTTTCCTCCCTCTTTTTCTCCTTTCCTGCTTTATTTAAATTAACTGGGGTTCTTTTTTGGGAGATGGTGGAATAAAAAAGATCCCATTTTAATTTATATATGGCCTTTGAACTGTATTGCTCTGCATAATATATTAGAGGTTGTTTTTAAAATATCATAGTTATTTGGAGTTCATAATATATCATTTCAAGTAAAATATAGAAATCTTACAACCAGATAGATCTATTTTTAACCCTAGCATCCTTTTATAATTGTCATACATATGACATCATATATGTTACATAGTACATGTGATGTTATATGTAATGAGTTAAATAGTACATATGACATTATACATGTATAACATAGTGCATATGACATTATATATATGTGTATGTGTGTGTATGTATTTACATATATATAGAGGGAGAGAGAGAGAGATTGTAGGAAGCATGTCCCAAATCACAGTCAACATTTTTCTGCTGCTGTTTTTATCCTAAGTACTGTTCTTTTTTTTTTTTTTTTGAGTGAAAATATTTCCCACAAAGGATATACCTGCACACTTAGGTCATTGGTGAGGAACAGATCGTCCATTCCTTATTGAATAAAGTCTCTAAGCTGCTTTGTGCCTGAAACTCCACCCAGCCTTGCCAAACAACAAAATGACAATACTCTCAGTACATGTGGGAGTCAGAAATTCTGAACTTTGTACATAAAACTGTGGAGATGTTGTTGAACAATATTGCTTGGAAATGACTTCCTTTGGAGCATCTATAAGGGTATGTATTATTTCCTAGTCTCATTGAATATGATGTCCCATTGAACATTCTTTCCCCATGGATAAAGAACTGAAAATGCACACTAGTGATATAAGAGCCCTATGAATTGCTGACATCATGGTAATTTAGATATAAAAACAGGTTTAATTGTTTCCAGTGTACTGACTCATTGCAAAGTATAGATTTAATCAGAAAACATTTCTATAACTGGAAAATTATAAGCCAGGTCTTGAGCATTGTAAAGATTACTGGATAAAAGAGAAGAAATATTGGATATAATTCTCTATTTGCATTTATTTATTTATTAGAATAAATAAAGGCACAAAGACAAGAAATAGTGCAGATCCAGGAGTAGAAAACAGATTACTAAGTGAATAAGTAGAGATAAATTTAAATGCACAAGTATAGGGCACATGGTTAAGAAGGTAACATTGATGAATAACTGTAATGCTAAGAGGTTTAGTTCTTTTAAGAAAAATCAGCATATAAGCATTGGCCTTGAGATTAAATTCAGTTGAGAGCTTTTTCTGTATTTGGTACTGTGCCATTCAGGTTAGGTTATGCTACAGTAACAACCCCCAGAATTCAGTGGCTGACAGTGAAGGTTTATTTCTAGAATATATTACATGTCTACATTTGGTTGGCTGCAGCTCTGTTCCATATCATTTTCTCTGTTGAGCCCTGGCTGATTGGGCAGGTTGCATTTTGAACATTGACAGTGCTCATGACAGAGCAAAATGGTAGCACTGGCTGGCTCTTAAAGTTGCTTTGAAGGGACATGCATTACTTCTGCTCAAATTTCACCTGCCAAAGCAAGTCATGTGATCATGCTTGAGTTATGAAGGGTGAGATGTATACTTCTCTGTCACAAAGGAACACCTTAAGGAGAGACATTAAGTATGAATAAACATAAAAACACAACAAATATCTGTTAGCTGAACTGTAATTTAACAACTTTTATTCTGAAATGCAGTTTGTAATTTGTGAAAAAATAACTAATACCAACACTGAGCATAGTCGTAAAGATTTATGCATGATGATATTCATATATCCCGGCACAAGACCTGATGCTCACAAATTGTAACCATGTTTTATTATTATTATTATTACTATTATTATTTTATACCTATCAAAAGACATTCTTATACTGTGGCCACATATTATTTGACAGAATTTAATAAGTTATACAGAGGCAGCTCAAGATCTGTTAGTCTTGTTACTGGTAGATAGCACTATTGTGAAAACCAATGACAGTTCAAATGAAACTGCACATTTTTGACAATTATACATTTTAAGTTTTTGACACAATTTTTGTGCTCAAAGCCTTTGGAGAGGAGGTTTATTTATTCATCAGTTGTTTCCTTTTTTAAAAAATTTGAGAACAAATTCATTCCCTTATGGGAGAATTATGGGGAAAAATATTAGAAAATTTAGAATATTAGTTAAGGGAAGTAAGCATGATCATTCTCAAGGGTTGAATTTCATCACTCTTTGCCTAAGAAAATGATAACCAAAAAGTCTAATCCAACAACAACAACAAAATCACTATAGCCTATGTTCCTAAGAGTCTCTCAAACCTAACTAACGACCCAATTATTAAACATACTTTAGCAAACATGGCCTAGAATATTTAGGGATTCACCTCAAACACAGATGGCCTGTGTTTGCCTGTTTTTATGACTGACTGGGAAGTCTTGCTATTATAGATGGTCTTACAGCTTATGTCAACTGGAATAAACATGTCTAGTTTGTAATGACACAAAACATTGAAAATACCACTAACTCTTCTCCGAAGTAGAATTTTCTGACGAACTCTAATTAAACAAAATCCTACCTTGGTTAGGAATTCTAGAGATTAACTACAGCTGTCTATCAATCATATTACTCCGGCTCAGAAGACATTCTATGAAATTTACACAAGAATGGCAATAGATCATACATAAAAGAGGAATAAATCTCTTGTCACAACTATTTTATAGCTGTATGAGGATAGAATATATTTGATCTAGATGGGGAAAATTATATACCCATGGGTTTTTAATTATGAATATGGTACATCAATTATTTGGCTACATAGTCATAACCTATTTTCTGTCATGTTTGGATTACTAAGTGAGAATTTTTTTTTGGTTCCTTTATATAAAGCAAGATTAACCACTATCCTGTATCAGTTACAAAGCATGTTGAAACTTATCCTTTGGGTCTCAGTTTCAAAGCTATCTACACAGAATAAATAAAACCATACAGAAAGGTCTTTCAAAAAAATACTATTTCTTACACAAAAAAAATTCTATCTAGAAATCTCAGTTACACCCACCATGTGTAAATAAGTGTGGCTGTGTGAGTGTGTGTTTGTTTACTTTTTTTTTTTTACTACCTATAAGCTTCTCAAAGACAGGAATAGTTGGTGATTTTAAGGGTACTGAGCTTACACTCTGTGTTATAAAGCAAGTCTCTTTGACGATTGTACAAAACTAGAAAACCTTGGAGTTTTTGGTTCCCTCTTCCCAGAGACATGTGAATATTTCTAATTTTTCCCCACTTCTATCTCCACTGCCCAACCTGTATTTCTTAAATTAACATAATATTCTATAACAAATTTACTATTACTATGAGCTGAAGACAGCTTATAGTAATAGTAATTACATTTACTCAATATCAATTATGAGCTGTTATATATATCTTATTTTATGAATATTTCCTATTAAAGAGATCTGAATTCTACTTTTAACTCAACCACTAATTACTTGCCAGACCTTGGAAATTTTTCCTTAATTTTTTAATAATTATTATTTATTAATAACAGGTACTATGCATATGGTAAATGTAAGCAACCATGCATTTAGTCTATATATATTGATTTGTTTAAACCTCACAACAATCATGTTTGGTCCTTTATTTATTTTCATTGTCCTAATAAAAGAAAAACCTGAGGCTTACACAAATCATGTGTCTTGCGCAAGATCATATAGTCAAGATGTATCAGAACTGAAAACCTGTGAGGCATCAAAGCCATGTCCTTAATCTATATAATAGGCAGCTTCATGAAATTCAGCATCTTCTTTGAAATGAAGACCAAAAAGGTCTATTTTAGCTCTTAAAAAGGGCATGATTTTAGAATAACTATTGCAGGCATAAAGAACAATCTACTTAGTTTATTTGCAAAGGAGAGATTAATAACTGGTACAAAACCAAACTTAAGAATTAGCATGATGTTCAGGATAACCAAATCCTCACTATAGCAAATCCTTCTTATGTAATACATTTGGGTTCAAGTAATCTAACTAGCCTGTTAAAGCAATTGTTAAAGAGTATTATAAAATATTATATATGTAGCTAAAAGGGATTTATCTTTAAATATATTTAAATATATGTGTATGTGTGTGTGTGTGTGTGTATATATATATATATATATATATATATATATATATAAATTTGCTAATATTTTAGTCTAGAGAAAAGGCCTTTTCATAGCTAGTCTTTGGTTAGTAATTAGCATTGTCTCCCTTTTATTAATTCCAAGTATAATGTATATTCTACAGTTTCTAGACCCATGTAATCTCAGTGAAAAATGCTGCATTATTTTTATTTATTCCTCAAATTTTAACAATACTCTCACCCACATATAATTTAGCAGCAATTTTGTTTCAGCATCTTGTCTTTATTAAACCATTTCAAAGCAGCCTGCTTGATATTCATATAAATAATAGCTCTTCTTTTTTGCCTTAGTGTTTTATCCTTTACTTACAAATACAAATCTGCCAACATTAACTTGTTAAAAACGACTTGGCTGAACAGAACACAGTGAGCAGGAGGCATACCAGAGAGTCAGCTAACAGCTATGAGCCAGCAATACATTTGAGTGTCTGTATTTGTGTTTTACAGGGGAGAATGGAAAGCTTTGGGTAATCTAGGTGTGAGTAAATGGAGGTCAGTCAAGGGTTGACCTGCGAAGGCTGCCTGAATATGTCATGATTCAGCCCATTCTTAATGGGGACAGAGATGTTGATGGAAGGACAGTGAGCACAAAGAGAAGTTTCTAAACTAGTCTGAAAATGCTGCTATTTCAAATGTGTGTCTGCAGTTAAATATCCAAAAATTAGGTTGCATATTTTTGATATTTTAGAAAAGTTTAACTCCATCCTTACTAAAGTATCCATCATGTTTTAAATTTTATGGTAAAGGAAAGAAGAACCTAAGTGCATATAGGAAAATACTAATCACTTTCAAAAGAAAAACACTGTGAGAATGAAAAAAAGCATCACGTTTTAGGAAACACATGTTAAATAATGATAGGCCTATGGCTTTTTCACTTGTCTGCTAATGTATTATAAGCATCTTGCTATTGTCTATGGGACATAGAATTAAATTGAATTAAATTTCATTACAAAAAGAGGCTTATTAGCTAATTACTCTCCCAGGTTGTTGCCAAAATTAGAACCAGATATCTACTATACTTGCTGAAAGACAAAAATAACTTCTAGAAATAGTTAATTATTAATGATACTCGATTAAAAACCTCTTTACTTTTACATATGCTATTTAAAAATTGATAGCTTACATTAAGCTTAATATGCTCAATTGAAAATATTTTTCCATATATTGCCATTTACAAAAGATGAAACAAACATTGAATGCAACATGAGATCAATATTTCATATTGCTCAATCTTCTCTTTATTTTCTGAAATCTCAGGAAATTTCAGAAATATCAGAGGTTGTAAATGTGTGCAGATAAATTTGTTTACTGCAACCTCCCTGTTCCATTAAACTTTCTTTAAAATCTTGGGGTTAGGGAGAGAAAACACAGAGGCACATAACAGGTGCAAGTTCTTTGCTGGCTTGCAGTTGGCAACTATATTATATACTCATTTGATCTCTGTTTCTAAACTCCATCTTCATTAATCATTGATACACAGAAATGAGCAAAAATTGTAACATAAATGAAAAGTATCACATGCATTCACATTGGGCTATTCCAGTGGTGAATAAAGAAAATTTCCTTGAATCAATTAGACTGTGATGAAAATTACGAAAATGGCATAGAACCTGGAAATACTCTCTCAGACATTCCCAGAAATAATGTTTTAACAGTCATCTGGAAATCCCTTAATGAAGGCAAGTTGACACATAAAATTTACCATTATGGTAGCCCTTCTTTTCTTTCAATTGTTATAATTTTCCATTTTCTTTTACTATTGGACATGTGTGCCTGGGTCAGAAGCCGTATTCTGAATGATAGCATGACATGACAGCAAGTCAGGCATTGTGTAAGTACACAAATGTCAGTGCTGGCAGAAGATTTCAAACAGGGACATGCAATCCAAATGCAGAATGCACAGGTCCAAGAGGTTAGATTGAGGGGTCTAATACAATCAACCTGTTACCAAGTGTCTGCCTAATAAAGGAATGGTACCATTCAGGGACTTGACTCATTGGTTTTGATTAGGCACTTGGCAGTAGCGAGGTCAGCCTTTGTAGGAAAATTACAGGTTTAAAACCATGTCTAGTTCTCATGTTCTGCCATCATGATGCCTAAGAAAGAGAATGATATCTGCATGCACATAATCATGTCCTACTGATTATCAAGAATCTCTTCCACATGCAAATAGTTCTCTTTAGGGACCACTGGTCAAAAATACTTCCATGCTTTCTGTGCATTTCAAGAGGTCATCTGCACCTCTCTTTCCCAGACCTCCTTGTTGTCAACCTTTCAAATCTGTTCTTTTCAAACTTTTGACCATCTAAACAAACCATTAGCCTTTGCCCTTAAACTAGCTCAGATTCATATACATAAACACTTCTCAGTGAAGACAGAGGATAATAAAATATACCATTAGAAGTTATGTCTCTGAGAGGGTTTCTTTTCATCTCATCATTCTCTTTTGAAAATACCCCTGATTGAGGCTATAATGCTGCAGCTGTCCATTTCCAGTTGGTGCCAAGAATCTGACTAGTCAGATTTATGGTTTATGAAGATCACTCTGGCACAGTGAAGAATGGATTGGGAGAGGCTGTTTTTACTTTTAACATATAAAATGATGGAATCCTAAACCAAGGCAGTAGTAGTGAGGATTGAAAGAAGCATAAACAGCTGAAGATCTTGAAAATGAATTTCATGTGCATTTGAAATTCATCTGACTGTTAATTCTTAGAAGGTAGGGACTATGTCTAATTTACCTCATAGCTTTCTTCAACTATAATATGAAGTGCTTTGTATCTTGATCACTCAGGAAAATTCTTTCTTTAAATGGAATCTCCTTTTAGTTTCTCTTAATTCTTGGAGCAAAATTAGCCGTTAAAAATGTTAACTGCTTGACAAAGCAGTTTTTACTTTATATCTTTTATCTTACAAAATGTAAGTCTTGCCCTTGATCTTTACTTTCCACAAAAGCCTCAAATTTAGCTAATCTGTACATCTGATCATTGTGTAGCTTTTAACCCTTGTCCAACCCATGACCCATGAGCCACATGCAGCCCAGGATGGCTTTGAATGTGGTCCAACACAAATTCTTAAACTTTCATAAACCATTGAGACTTTTTGCATTTTTTAGCTCATCAGCTATTGTTAGTGTTAGTGTATTTTATGTGTGGCCCAAGACAATTCTTCCAATGTAGCCCAGGAAAGCCAAAAGATTGGACACCTCTGTTTTAACATATAAGTCTAAAGAATTATTACTAACTGATTTGAAATCTAAAAGTGGGAGGGGATCATATGAGCTATTTCTTGCACAGTAATATTGTGTAACCATTATAAAACTCAATATAGCACGCAATATCAGCATGGATAGCACACACTAGGCTGATCAGATAGGAAACTCTGCTGACCTTAGATGAACTCATTCAAATATCTCAAGGTCAGCTAGGGCAAATAGAATAACTAGATATGTGTCTCTCATCTTCTAGAAGGCCAGCCCAGAAAAGTTTTCACAGAGATAAGAGGGTTGCAAGAGAGAGAGCAAGCTCAATTTTATATGCACTTTTGTCTTCTGATTGCGTCAAGTTTGCTAACATTCCAATGCAAGCCTCCAGTCAGAGCCTAGAATCAGACTTACAGGTGGGAAATTGCAAAGCTATCCATGAAAGGGCATGAATACAAGGAGGAACCCCAAATTGGGACTTCTGCTATTTACCCCTAAGTGTTGAGGCCATGTATAAACATTTTATTTCTTACTCAGAAGACAGAGCCTACAGCTGAGTACACTGACAGGGCCAGGGAAGCTGAAAGGTAGTTCAATTCATGATTTTGGAGAGAATAACCTGTGACTTCACACATATTATACAAGCCTACAAATTGGGATCTGAAGACGTTGAGACTGTCATTGATAAGTGGAAGAGTGCGACCCTACAGCTTCTTCATCTTATTTGAAGACCTGAGTCTAGAATTAAAAACAGACGAGACATTGCTAAGCAAAATGGCTCTAAGCCCAGAAAGTTCCTACCTTAATTTTAATTTGGACACATACTCTTTTTCCTATGTGTAATTTGGTTTTATGCTTTGTATGTATTCTAAACTTACCAATGCAGTTTTGTTTAAAACATCCAACTTGCTCTGGTTACTTTAAGGGAAAGCTATTTGTTCACATTTAGATGGGATAAAGTGTGGCGGTGTTGGCATATACTCAACTAGCGATCTGGGGAAACTTAACACAATTAGAGTAGTTAATAATTACTTAGGGGAGAGTTTTGAATGCAACAGGTACCCAGTAAGAGTGTTTTCCTCTCAATTACTATGAGGTTTCATAAAACATAATTAATTCCTTTAGTAAACATTTTTGTAGTTTGTAGCCATAGAAAGTAATTATGAGAGCAATTGTTCATGGAAAAGATAAGTGAATAGACTGGGTTGAAGAAAATATGGTTCCATTTTGCTATGAAGCTATATATTAAACTTTTCCCAATGTGGAATGAGTTTATATTTTTTAATGATAATAATATTTTTGTAAGAACAATCTGGTATCTTTCCGAAGGATCTATTATTCTAATACAACAGAGTTAGAAAGATGAAGATTTTTATAGCAACTCAGGAAGAACACAGATATCTGAACCAACGTGGTTGTAGTGAAACAGGAAAAGCTACATACTGCAAAAACAGAATCAATGAAAGTAATAGACTCATAGTTCACACTCAAAGCTAAATCTGCAAATTGTAATTGTGCAACTGTTGAAAGAGTTCCTCAAGGACTTTCAATAATAATTATAACTATTGAAGTGCAAGAGGTTTTAAGAGGAACAAAAATGTTTCCTAACACTGGCTCATGAGGTGAATTTTCTGTTCTACCAAAATCTTCACTGAGTACATTTAGTAAAACTTAATTCCTTTCTTATGTTTAATTCTTTATCAATAAAAATAGAAACAGTTTTAATTAGGTAATATAATCATTATAATAATTATAATGTTAGAATTTATTAAATTCTAACACTCTAGATTATTTTATACATTCCCAATAATACTGTCTTGTGCTAGACCATGCCATATAGGACCATTATCTTTCAATAAAGTAGATAATGACAAAGGCATAAGTGTTTTTACAATGCACTATGTGGTGAAGACTTATATTCTAATGAGAGCCTTGATATGATAATTGCAAATAGTACAATCCACCCATTATTCTAAGGGAGAATTTAGTACTTAACTTCATTTTTATCTGAATTTGAGCTTTGACTTTCCTGAACATGAAATAGAGCAGCTCTTTTTCTCTGATATATGGAAATCTTTGCAGAAAGAATATAAGATCTTAAAACAAATGTATGTAGCATTTGTAGCCAAACTCCTAAAAAAGGAATGCAATTGCTTGTTCATGCCTAGCCTTTGTTCTTTCTGTCACAATTGCCAGAAATAATCATGCTCACAGTAAAATATAATTGGATAATAATGTTTTGCAGATTTATAAAACCTTCACCAGTTTGTCTCAAAGGTCAATGTGGTCCACAAAATATAAATTTTAAGTCATCATTTTAAATATTAAGCTGTTGGTTTTCTTTAGTGAGTAGAATAATTAGTTATACTGGATGCCAGATAGAAGTCTTTATTCTCTAGAAACTACATCAAGAGATTATACGATGCAAAATGCTTTCTCCTGGGAGCAAACCCTGGAACCTAAAGGTGAAGACTGAAACTATTTTTTCTGCACAACACATTCAACAGCCACAGCTCTTTTTTTTTTTTTTTTTAAATCCCAAAGCCCTTTCCAAGTTCTGAGACACAAAACAGAAAAACAAAACCACAGAGGGGAAAAAATTATTATGCTTCTATGTTTTCATTTGTTTTTATAATCTCTATTTTTTTCTGATGTAGTTATCAGACCAAAAACACTTCAGGGGAAAATAATATCTGTAAATAAAATTTTTCTGAGAAATCTGAAATGTAAATGACAAAGAACAGTTGTCAATACCCATACCCAGATGTACATGTTCTGCTCCCAACTACTTCTTACACTCAATCAGGTTGCCCTGGGGCAAGAGAGAAAGAAAAGGGAGGCTATACAGGATTTTGTTCAGATGTTTTGCATTGGAACAAGAAGACGCAGTTTCCTGAATGAATAAATTCATTCATCAATAGCAATAAAACAGCAACAACTTACCAGACACTGTATTGGGTGCTGGAGAACTATGTTAGTTAACTAGGGCTGCCATAACAAAGTACCATAGACTGGCCAGCTTAAACAATAAAAATTTATTTTCTGACAGTCCTGAATGTTAAAAGTCCAAGGTCAAGGTGCTGGCAGGGATAATTTCCTCTCAGGGTCCTAAGGGAAGGATCTGTTTCAGGTCTCCATCCCTGGCTTGCAGATGGCCGCCCTCTTGCTGCCTTTTCCATACCCAGCCCTCTGTGCACATATATGCCTGATGTCTTTTTGTTGGTTCAATTTCCTCTTCTTATAAAAACACCAGTCAGATTAGATTAGGGCCTACCCTAATAGCCTCATTTTAATTTAATTATCCCTTTAAAGACCCTATCTCCAATCCAGTCACATTTGGAGGTACTGGGAGTTAGGACTTCAAAATATGAATGTAGGGGAGACCTATTTCAGCCCATATCAAGAGCCAAAAATTCAGAAGTACATCTCTACCCTCAAAGTCACAGAGAGAGGGACTTCAGTTGTTTCGTCTGAATTAAAAATTAGGATAAAGAAACTCTGATATATATATATATATATATATATATATATATATATATATATGATGGAATACTACTCAGCCGTAAAAAGGAATGAATTAACAGCATTTGCAATGACTTAGATGAGAATAGAGACTATTATTCTAAATGAAGTAACTCAGAAACTCAGAAATGGAAAACCAAACATTGTTTATTATCACTGATATGCAGTAGGTAAGCTATGAGGATGCAAAGGCATAAGAATGATACAGTGGACTTTGAGGACTTGCAGGGATGAATGGGAGGTGGTCGAGGGTAAAAGACTACAAATATGGTGCAGTGTATACTGCTTGGGTGATGGGTACACCAGATTCTCACAAATAACCACTAAAGAACTTATCATGAGACCAAATATCACCCATACCTCAATAACGTATGAAAAAAATAAAATTTTAAAAAGAATCAATCAGGAAAGTAGATGTAAAATGCTTATATAAGTTTGCAGCATATGATACATGCATAAAAACTTAGACAATTACATTCTGACTAAAAAATTAGAAAATACTTTTAATTGGACTATACCAGTAAGGAGCACATAGTCTCACCAGAAATCACAAGCATAAGAATGTTTGCTAAATAAAAATAAGTTTGAGTTAAATGAAATCAATCTGAGGACAACAGTGTTTTAATTATATTTTATGTTTCTCTTACCATCAGCTCCAAAGTCTGTTGTCCAGTGATTGGATAGAAGCTGGAATGTCCTATCAGATCTATTGTGGCAAAAATGTGCAAAATCCCTCTACATGGCATTTTGCACAAGATTTGATGAGAAAATATGGGGAACTGTTCACTGGGGATGCTATGCTTTGTTTGCCTGTTCCACGAAAGCTACATTTAGAGGCATTTATGAACTCTAAGACTAGGGTACAAAGTAAATAATTATAGCACTAAACAATCCACCCCTCGAAACATATATTTCCCTCTATTTATCTGTTGTTTATGAAGTTTCACATAAGATAAACACATTATATTAATTATGATGTAAATCTTTGATTGGAGGGCTTTGGAGAAATTCCTCAGAAGTTCAATCTTTTAAATAAAAATAAAGAAATGTGTGCATATAAATATGCCAGTCTCAGGTATTAATGTCATTGAAATAATGGCAATTTCTTCATTTATCTCTGTTATGTTATTTAGTATTATCTTGGTGCTTTTATTCAAACAAATTATTTGGTTCTCTAACTATTAATGATTCACTTTCTTCTAGAAGTTATATTATTCATTCTATCCCCCAGCTTCAGATTATCTTGTTATAACATCCAGCATCTAATTTCCAATTTTGCAATTATACTCTTTCAACTCCCATCCTGCCCAATGGAGAAATATGAGAAGGGGTAAGAGGATGCTGTGGTCCAGGGGATGCCAATTTCCTGGCTTGGTTTTGTCACCTGCTACCTACATGTAACCTTTCTGAGGCTCAGTTGTCATTTGTGTAATTGGGTATAGTAATACTTCACAGAGTTATAAGGCTAAAAGACATGGTACTTTGAAAACTGCTTTGTAAAATTCTGTGAAAGCAAAAGGAAAGGATTTATTAAGGCTCTTCATGTCAATGCCCGTCCAAAGGCTATGTCTGTTACCTCATTTTTGGTGACATTGTCTTAATATTAAAAGTCCATTATTATTAAATTAGTGTAAGGAAGAAACTTCATAAAATGAAGATATGGATTTCATATTCAGAAAAGTTTAAAAACTGCCATTGCTTACTCCCTACCCCTGAATATGCTCTAGTCAAAACTGTAAAATGAAATTTTTACTTCCTGTTAGGAAGTATCATCTTTAGAAAGAATCATCTTTAGGAAGAATGATTTTTCCTAAAAGAAACCAAAGTTCATTTCTGTTCAGGAATAGAGTGGTTTCTGTACATATGCAAACAAATGCTATATTTCTTTGTGATCCAAAGGACTTACACTCTAATGGTGAGTAGGGCAGATTTTTAAAGTTTGGGTGAAGGGTCCATCTAGTACATAGTGAGCTGTAGGACATGGGTGAAATAGATTTCATCTCCCTGTGTACATTAAAATGGACATTCACAATGTGTAGCAAGGTGCTATAGAGAACTGCTTTTCCTCTTGCTTATTTCCTGTCTCATTTCTATGATCTATTAAATAGGAAAGCCAAATGCTGCAGCCATTTGCATTTGACTGCAGTAGCATTCCCTGATGCCAGCTGGTAGCTAACCTGGTGTTCAGCCAAATGTGTCATTTTATATCTATGCATCAGGATCAAGATCAGCAGCATATTGCAGATGACCTCTTATATGAACTAATGTTTATCAACTGACTTTGGAAACCATAACCAAGCTATCCTTCATTAAGTGTACTGTCCTTAGCAGTGCGGCATAAAATGGGTTTGAACAGAACTAGACCTCTTACAAAACCTTCCTGTTTTCATTGAAGGTTGGCAGCAGGTCAGAAAAGGCATCTGGCAAGTTCCCATGCAGTTCAGCTTGTTTACTAACAGTAAGATAAGAGTTATATGATGTTATCCAATGATACCATCCCCTAAAAGAGATACTTGTACCAACTTAAGTTTAGCATAAAATTTCAAATAATCTTCCTACTGAAATCTTTGAATATTTGAATAATAGGATTAATATGAATATTCATGACAAAATGGAATATTGGGCTTTTAAGTTTTGGTCATCCAATAACTCGGTAAATTTGTCATATTTTCCTGATGTAAATTTGCTTATTTGAGGATAAAAATCTGTAGTAGCCTACAAAATGGCATGTCCAATTAGTTGTTATACAATAACTGGACTACTGTGAGTACACTGAGTAAAGCTGAAGAATAGGAACCCACCTACTGAGAAAAACCAGGAAGCTGCTTGAAATCAACTCTCCTTGCCATTGAGGGCTGTTCACAGCAATCCAGGCCTCAGATCCTAACAGATTAGGATCAGCTATTTCTTTAAGCACAATTTCTTAGGTGCAAGTATATTTCCTCATAAGCTTTCACTTTTCCAGGCACTACATTTGGTTCCTTCTATCATGCAGGATACTTAGGAAGTCACTGCTTTTGTGGGTGGCAAATTATAAAAAAACATGCTGTCATAAATCAAACAGAAATTATCCAATGGCACATGAATCTCAAATATACATCTAAATAATGCTACTCATGAAGACCATAGTAAAAATAATGATAATCACATTTCTTGATATTTGCCCAACTTTATAGCATATGATACACTCACATTCTTTATGCTGACTTAGAAAATAGACTGCTATTTTCATGAACTAGAATTTTCAAAATTGTTTCAATTTGTTACTAATACTAAAAGTGTTGTTATAAATACACAATTTTATCAAAATATGTATTCATTTACGTATTCCCTTTTAAATTTATTTTATTTTGAGACAGGGTCTCACTCTGTTTGTCCAGGCTGAAGTGCCGTGGTGTAGTCATACCACCTCTATCTCTCAAGCTGAAGCGATCCTCCTGAGCAGCCTCCCAAGTAGCTGGGACTACAGGAACATACAGCAGTGCCTGGCTAACTTTTCTTTTAATTTATTTTTTGTCCCTACAAAAAATTAGGTCATTAAATTGCCCATGATGGTCTTGAACTCCTGGGCTCAAAGAATCCTCCTGCCTCAGCCTCCCAAAGTGGTAGGATTACAGGCATGAGCCATCACACTTGGCCAAAATATTTATGACTGTTTGATAGTTAAGAGCTTTTTCTACAGGTATTTTCTCTCATAGATTTGTGTATAAGGGAGTGTGAATGTGATAATAATTTAAAATATAAACTATAGCCAATATATACTGAACAGGTCTTACATGCCATGCATTATTCTAGTGGCTTTATTTATTATATTAATTCATTTAAACATATATATTTAAATTTCTATGACTTAGCTAAATTATGTGAAAAATAAAAGCTGCTTAGATAACCTCTTTGCTGTCTCCTTTATCTAATATTCTATTATTCTAAAGACTTATATTTAACTATGTATACATATATGTATATGTTCATGCTCACACATCAGGTTAAATTAACTATTGCCTTAGTTATAGTCTTCAAGTATTTAAAATTTATGGAAGTTCATGCTTGAAGTGTTATGTGCCAAAATTTGCAGTAGTTTCTTTAGAGAAATATAATGAAGATCTTTCTCAAAAGAAGATTATAATCTAGATAGGAAGATAAAATACTAACATTCTTACAATTAATCATTTTAAAAAGTAAGTATGTTATCATAATCTCACAAATGTCACTACTGCTAGAATGTGAGAATACAGAGTAAAACTGGCCACTTGTAACTCATCAATAGAAAACTATATTAGTTGAGATTTTTTTTTTAACACAGTGCTGCTTTTACCTGACTCGCTATCAGGATCAATCTCTATTTTCTAAGTTGAATCTAGGGTCTGGCTTTGATATTTGTAACCAGCATGTTGATAATTTCAGTATTATATCAATGACCATTTGCAACTCTTGACTTCTTTGATTTCACTGGTCATTTTTATGTCTTTATTCCTGTACCTGTAGAATTGCATTCAGGATCTTGTTTTCCAATAATATTAGGCTAGTTTTGAGATCTTAAATTTGTTATAAATGTCTGATATTACATCTCTAACAATCACATCTTCCATAAGCTCTTACCCACTCAACTCTTAACATACGGGACACTTCACCTATACAAATACATCTCCATTTTATATTTTTTCCTATGCTACATTTCCATTTTCTAACAGCACACTGGATATTTCTACTCGGACGATCTGTGGCCCTTTCATATGTTTAAAAAAGGAATTCACTCTATTCCTTCCGAAAAAGGAGATTCATTTCAAAATTAATGTTCTGAAAGTTCTCATGCAATCCTAATACTCAAAAACAATTGCTGATTTACCGCTTCCTTCATAATAACTCTTGCACCTTTACCATCTTCTAAGTCTCCACACCATCATCTGAGTTCAATATCACTTTGTCTGACTTTTGCATTAATATTCTAATTGGTCTCTAGTCTCTCCCTCTGCAATCTATTCATCACTTCCTTGCCACTTTAAGCTTCTTAATATAGTTTTCCACTGCAGAATACCTTCAGTGACCTTCTACTCTAGCCAGACTGATTTATTCACTGTATCTTCATCATACCATGCCCTTTGTCTATGTGTATGTCATTGGTTACATCATTTTGTTCTCCTGAAATGTCCTTTCCTTTTCTTTCCCGTTCATCTATACGCATTTTGTCTTTTAGCTCCTAGCTGAGATTTATTTCCTCCAGAAGGTTTCCGTAGTCACAGCAAACTTCCTAAATGTTCTCTTATTTAATATATTTTTATTAAATATATATATTAAATAAATATTTGTGGTGTCATCATGTAAGTTTTACATCCATTAGGGCAGAGCAGTTGAGGGTTCTCACTTCTGTTAAGCATCACTTAGTGGATGTTATAGCTCTAATTTAAACCAATAACATTTTATTTTCATTATTTATGTTCAATGAATTGATGTGGTGCTGAGATAGGCATTACCATCTCTCATAAAATAATTTTTTTATTTCCAAGATTTGTATGAAGTGTTAACCACCAATATCTGAGGATGTGACAGTATTTGGAGGAACAGTCTTTAAACAAGTAATTAAGGTAAATGAGGGTATATGGTTATTCCTTAATCCACTCTTACTGGTATCCTTATGAGAAGAGGTGTATAGCACATAGACAACAAATAGACCCATGGTAAGAGTGTGAGGTCAGATGAGACAAGGTGGACATTTGCAAGACAAGGAGAGAGACCTCACAAGAAACCAAACCTGCTGATACCTTGCTCTTGGACTTCTAGGGTCCAGAACTTGAGGAAATACATTTCTACTGTAAGCCATCCAGTCTGAAGTATTTATTATGGCAGCCCCAGGAAACTATTACACCTTGAATAAGGAAATATCTTTATATTATATATATATTTATTTCAGGCTTATACATATTTCATAGAAATAAATACCAACATGACAACATATTCAACCAAATACTAAAGGTAAGTAAATAGCATCATATTTGGAGGGCACACATCATGCTTTTTTAAACAATGTCTAAATGACTCAAAAAAACTAAACCTTGCATCCAAAGAAGACCCTAAAAATCAGCAAAAAGAATAAAATACCTAAGAATAAAACTAAAAAAGGATGGAAAGGACCTCTTCAAGGAGAACTACAAAGCACTGCTCAAGGAAATAAGAGAGGACACAAACAGATGGAAAAACATTCCATG
>CAUYLG010073587.1:0-11694 GCA_963573385.1 Cacajao melanocephalus
CTCCTTTTCCTCCCTGTAGCCTAGAAACATTTTCATGCTAGCTACTAAAATTCAGTTTTTAAAAGGGAAAAAAGCACAAGCTTAGAAGTGTTGTGTTTCAGTTGCCTCTGTATTTTCAAGACTTGCCACTCAGGGTGTGTAGCCCATGAGCCAGAAGCATCAGCATCACTGGGAGTAGGAGATGCAGTTCTCAGGCTCCACCCCAGACCTGCCCAGGGAAAAGCTGTACTCTAAGGAGATCACCAGACGATGGGGCCTTATAGTAACACTTGGGAAGAGCTGTTTAAAGCTCTTCTGCAAACATAATTTCTACCTTTGATTCTAAGGGGATGCCTTTTTTTTTTTTTTTTTTTTTTTAAACACAGAGTCTTGCTCTGTTGCCCAGGCTGGAGTGCAGTGGCGTGATCTCGGCTCACTGCAACCTCTGCCTCCTGGGTTCAAGCAATTCTCCTGCCTCCGCCTCCCGAGTAGCTGGGACTACAGGCACCTGCCACCATGCCTGGCTAATTTTTGTATTTATTTTTATTTTTATTTTTATTTTTTTTAGAGATGGGGTTTCATTATATTGGCCAGGCTGGTCTCAAACTCCTGACCTCACGATCCACCCTCCTTAGCCTCCCAAAGTGCTGGGATTACAGGCGTGAGCCACTATGCCTAGCCCCAGGGATGCCTTTCTTAACAGTGGCTTGCATTTGAACAGCAGTTGCCAAGCGGGAGACTCCACGGGCCACAGGACACTTATGTGTTGCATGAAACACATTCATGTTTTCATTCAGCCAAAAGTAACAAAGTGCCAGGCTCCATGCTGGGCTCCAGGAACACAGATATGGGTGACATAGGGTGCCCTAGAGGAGGGTAGCAGGAGAAGCCTATTAGAAAGCAAGGTGTGATATTCAAGCCAGAGCCCAAAGAAGGGTGCTCTCCATGGGGATTTAGGGGAGGCATGTCCCAGATGGAGATGCTCGGGCTGGAGACCTTGAAGGATGAATAAGAGTTCCCCAGGTTAAGAGGAAGCGGTTGGTGAGGGAAGAATGTTTAGGCAAAGGCAATAACATTTGCTCCTTGTCGTCTGTAGGGCTGGGGAAGAGAGAGAGATGATGGGGACTAGCCTTGGGAGCTGGAGGCCTTTCCTTCCTGGGTTTCTTTATAATATTAATGAATATGTAAAAGAGTGTAAGATATGGTGTAATGTACTTCCTACCCAGTGCATAGTATCCGTAGTTTGCTCACCGTTTTCTTAGTGGATAGCCTGTTTTTATCCTGTTGACAGTCCTTAGAAATAGGAGAGGGCAAGATCATTGTGCACCTTTCACCATGGAGGAAGTCAAGGCCGAGAGAAGAGAGGACATAATGTGCACACAGCTGCTGGCAGGACATGTCAGGACTGGCTCTGTCAGGCTGAAAGCCCCATCCTCTCCACTATGCCAGGCTGCCTTGCTTCAGTAAATTGAGAACAGCTTGATACAGACATGATCTTTTACAGTAACTATCCCATAGAGCTGATGAAAGAAACTGCCCTTACAGTCTTTCTCTCCCTGCTGGCCGACCCACGGCAGGTGCTGCTCTGGGAAGAGTGAGAAGCCACACTTTGCTTAGAACCATTGGATTTCTGAATTAGTTTTCCGTGGGTGACTGATGAAGCAGCAGACAACTGACAGCACATGGTCCTGAGGGTCGCAGGGCCAAGATTGGGCTTTTTTTCTCTCCCGGGAGCAGGGGGAGCTGCAGACTCTTAGATCTCCTGGCATTGTATCCGGGCCCTCGCTAAGACCCACTCCTACTGCTGCCATCTACAAAAACAGTTCTGTTTTGTTTTCCAAAGGGATGGTGCAGCCTCGCTGAGCTACCGCGTCCTGGATGGACCCGAAAAGGTTCCAGTAGTGCACATTGATGAGAAGGGCTTTCTAGCCTCCGGGTCTATGATCGGGACATCTACCATCGAAGTGATTGCACAAGAGCCCTTTGGGGCCAACCAAACTATCATTGTCGCTGTAAAGGTAGGATTGCATTCTCCTCCTTTTTGTAGTAGTAAAAGCAATAGCATCGAGGTAATACGCCTCTCAGGCGTACAAGTGAATATATTCACCTTCCAGCTGAAAAACTATAGACAGGAATTTAAGAATAACTAGGGGGTGGCAGAGGGCAGTGGCTCACACCTGTAATACACTTTGGGAAGCTGGGGTGGGTAGATCACCTGAGGTCAAGAGTTCAAGACCAACCTGGCCAGCATAGTGAAACCCTGTCTCAACTAAAAATACAAAAAAATTAGGTAGGTGTGGTGGCAGGCGCCTGTAATCCCAGCTACTTCAGGAGGCTGAGGCAGGAGAATCGCTTGAACCCGGGAAGTGGAGGGAGGTTGCAGTGAGTTGAGATCTCACTATTGCACTCCAGCCTGAGCAACAAAAGCGAAACTCTGGAAGAAAAAAAAAAGAATAACTCAGGGGCAAAGGTCCTAGGTAGATTAAAAGCTAGAGCATCTGGTCATCAGAGCTGAAAATTCTTGGGAGATCATTGATTCCAAGTACTTCATTTAATAGATGAGGCCCAGTGAAGTCCGTGATTGGCCTAAGGTTATAGAGCTGGGACTGGCAACACAGCTTTCTGACTAGAGTGCCAGCACTCCACCCACCATGCCTGGGCACCGACATTATCACCACCCATGGTGGAACTCCTGCTCTGGGCCAGTCCAGTGCCTGGAACATGGTCTGTTCTCAAAGCATTGAATGATGTGCTCACTACCTGCCATGCAAGTCCTGACAACCATACATGACATCCACTGCGATTTTGAGAATCAAGTGGTCAATTTTCCAGACAAGGAGACTGAGGCTCAGAGTGGGAGTGACTTGCTCAAGGTTGCATGGGGATTGAGAGCTGGGGTCTGTCTAGTTTGGGTGGTGTCCTTCTGCCACATCATAGCACTGCCCTCTGCCATTCTGTTCCTTAGGGATGGGACCTTCTCTGTCGGCCTCCCTGGGTCAGGTCCTGGGGTTTTGCTGAATGGAATTTTCTTTCCATGTCTCATCATCAATACTTGGATGACGGAAGACATACACTCACTTAATCTTTAGACTTTGCCTGGGTCATAGGCTTCTTTCATTAATGCACATCTTTTTGTTTCAAAGTGGGTGCCTGGCAGCAGAGCCCCCGCTCTAGTTTTTGCTGAGTGAGAGTGACTGACTGCTCATCCTATTTCAACAAATACATATTGACCACTAGCTGTATTCCAGACACTGCACTGCTGAACTTTGTCAAAGAAATTCAGACCTTTGGAGCACCAGCTTTTGGTCCAGGATAGATTTTCACCTGGAGTCAGAGAAACAGCCTGCTGTTTATGGAGCTTGGGTTCTTGGGCTCCAGAAATCCCCATTTCCCTCCTTCCCCTGGTGGCCTGCCGGCATGCTGTAGCCTACTTAGTGCTGCCCCAGCGATCCAGTAGGATGTCGTTTCTTTAAATCCCCCAAGAGCCAGATTCTCTGAAGAAACTGGATATTTGCAGCCCAGGGGACCCTTTTGCAATGTAAATAACGATCTCATTTTTCAAAATCATGGACTGGGACACTCCTTGGTGGGCTTTCTCATAGTGATGCCAGTCTGCTGTGTTGGGAGGTAAGAACCTTGTCACTAGGTTGGGACGCTCTAAAGAGTGTGGCCTTTACTCTTCTTGGGACCCCTAAATCCAGCCCCATATTATTCCTAAGGAGCATCCCGCTCGGGGCAGGTGTCCCCTCCTTAGGAGGTGGGTTTTCCTGGAGGCCAGTCCCTGGCACTGAATCCTCATCATACCTGTGTGTTGTCCTCCAGGTGTCTCCTGTTTCCTACCTGAGGGTTTCCATGAGCCCTGTCCTGCACACCCAGAACAAGGAGGCCCTGGTGGCTGTGCCTTTAGGAATGACCGTGACCTTCACCGTTCACTTCCATGACAACTCTGGAGATGTCTTCCATGCTCACAATTCGGTCCTCAACTTTGCCACTAACAGGTAGGATGTGGGCGAGGGTCATTTCTCCTGTGAAGTCCTATCTGGTACCTGGTAGAGACACTGTGGGCAACACAGAAGGGCTGGACTGCTATTAAAGGAAGATGTTTATTACTTTGGTTTCCAAGAGATGTGGGCATGCTGCACCATGCATGGCCACGAGGAAGCACCACTGCCCTCGGGGGATACAGACCAGCTCAGAGGAAGACAGACAGGCTCCCAAAGGAGGGAGCAGGGCATGGGGCAGCTTCAGGGAGTGCTCCCTGAGGCACGAGAGATTGGCCCTTCAGCCTCGGCTGCCCACAGGTCCTGCCACAGATATGCTTCCCTCTTGCTGAATGCATTCAAAGACAGGTGTCAGGGGTTTAGAATCGGGCCTAGTTCTAGCCCCAGCTCTGCCCTTTGTGGGGCCCATGAGAAGATCACCATCCAAAAATCTTTTCCCACACCTATCCCGTTAGGCAATGTGGCCTAGGTTCCAGGGCTTTCCTTCAGCTGAGGGAGTGGTCATGAGGGCCTCTGGCAAACCATGGCACTCTGTGTGTGTACACAGAATTGCCGTCTGTCAGTCTGGGGCGTGTTCTGGAGGAAATAGAAATCAGTTCTCCCAGCCTCTTGGCTGCACTGCAGGTCACTCTGGCATTCTTGTGGCCGGAGCACCTGATAGAGACCCAGTCAGCACTCAGGGTCAGAGGTGTGATGGAGGCAAGGATGCAGCCACGATCCCTAACCCAAACTCTCACCCCACCCAGCCCACACTTCTGCACCACAGCTGCCATTGCCAACACTAACCGAGCACCTGCCCTGTGGCAGCTGCCTCCCCTTCGCTGACCTCATGTAATACACCAGGCCTCTGTCATGGGCATGTGATGATCCCCGTTTTGCAGAGGAGGAAAGGGGCAGAGACCACGTTCTGCAGTCAGGTTGCATAGTAAAGGCAACCTGTTCCTTTCTGGCATGTCCAGTGCTCTGGTGGGAAGAGCGTGAGGAAGCACTCTGGATCTCTTTCCCCTCGGGTCCTTGGCTTCCTTTCTGGAATACAGGGATGATGCTGCCATCATTGACTGGCTGCAGGCTGTGTGTGCTTTCTAGGGTGACAAGTGAGGAGGTCAAGCCTATAAGCCTGTGCTGCCTGCCTGCAGTGGTCCCTCATCTGGGGCCGCTGCTTGGTAACCTCGAGTTGGGGCCCCATCTGGGACTTCAGTCAGTTGAATGCTTTGCTCAGCAGAGGACCTCGACTGCATTTCTCCCTCTGGGAGTTGGAGGCTTCTTTCCTGAGACTGAGTCCTCCTTTCTCTCCTGTGCCTAGAGATGACTTTGTGCAGCTTGGGAAGGGCCCCACCAACAACACCTGCGTTGTCCGCACGGTCAGTGTGGGCCTGACACTGCTCCGTGTGTGGGATGTAGAGCACCCAGGCCTCTCGGACTTCGTGCCCCTGCCTGTCCTACAGGCCATCTCCCCAGAGCTGTCCGGGTCCGTGGTGGTGGGGGATGTGCTCTGTCTGGCCACTGTTCTCACCAGCCTGGAAGGTAAGACAGATCCTGATCAAGGGAGCCTTTGGAGTCACAGACACTTGGAAAGCTGGGTGAGGGCTCCCTGGGTGGGGGCCCGGCGCCTGTCACAGGTGCCTGTGAGCAGACCTGCAGGATACTCAGGAGCAGTGCTTCAAAACTGCTGCCCGAAGACCAGATCCACCCTGTGCCTGTTTTCTGCAAGTAAATTTTTATTGGCACTCAGCTTCGCCATGCATTTATATATGGTCAGTGCCTCCCACTGCCAGACTGTGTGGTCAGAGCAGGGATTACATGGGCTGCGTAGCCCAAATGCTTATGTCCACCCTTCACAGAAAGCATTTGCCAGCCCTTTTCTGGAACAGCACCGTTCAGGGGATCTCCTGCTTCTGCATAGTCTCATGCAGTTCCTCTAGCCAGGAGACACACGGATCTCCACTGCTGCTGAGGAACTGAATTCACCATTTTAGTGAATTCTGTGGGAAGTGGCCGCCATAGTGGACAGCACAGGCTGGGAGACTTAAGCAAAGAAGGACCCTGGGTTAAATCAATGGCTTCCAAATTTCAGCCATGCCCAGGCAACCTGTATACATCTGTGGAACATGTATACAATTCTTTACTTAGTTTTTGTTTTCAAATTGTCTCCACTTTTTTTTAACCTTACTAAATTTATTTTAAAAGGAGATGAAATACTACCTTTAAGGAAAAACAAATATAATTTGCCATAAGTAGAATGTGATTGAGTCATTTAATTGTATTTACTGTATAGTGTGATTGGCTTTTAACTCAGAAGTGCTGTGTGGTGAAAGCTCTGAGCCTCATACCTGCTGTCTGTTTGCTAAAAAGGAATTGATAATGTGCTTTGGTGAAGGAGCTACAGAGGGGGATGGGGAGGGACTGTGCTTTGGTGAAGGAGCTACAGAGGGCAGGGCCTGGCAGCAGCACCCAGACCATTCCTCTGCAAGGGTCAGGTAAAGCTTCATGCCAGGATGGTCAGGAGATTCCAGGGAGGGAGGTGTGGGTCAGGGAGAGCAGGTGCTGGGGGCCACAGCCCTATAGAAGGTGGGTGCAGCAAGGTAGGAGAGCTGATGGCTCCAGGTGGCCAGAGCCAGGAGCATGACCGGCACTGGGGCAGGCAGCGTGGCTGTCTCCTGAGGCTGCTGAGTGAGCCGCCATGGGGCTAGCAGCAGCCAGCAAGGAGGCTGGCCATCGTCCAGGTGAGCCGGGCTTTGGCTAGAGTGTCCAGCTATGGGAAGAGGGCTGATACCCACACTTCCTCTCTAGGCCTCTCGGGAACCTGGAGCTCCTCAGCCAACAGTGTTCTCCACATTGACCCCAAGACGGGTGTGGCCGTGGCCCGGGCTGTGGGATCCGTGACAGTTTACTACGAGGTTGCTGGGCACCTGAGGACCTACAAGGAGGTAGGCTCCAGGCAGTCAGAGGCACATGTGGCTCAGTGGCCTGAGGCAGGCCTGACCTTCTCGGAGGATTATGAAGACTTTTCCTTTTAGGGAAAAGCTGTCTGAGGGGTTGGGGTCTGGGAATAATGAGTCTGGGACTGGCCACTTGCTGACTCTGACATGGGAACAAGCTTCCTTTTCTTTCCAGGCCTCAGTCTCCTCATGTTCAAGAGGGTGTGATGAGGAGAGGTGGCCTCGTGGGGTGGACTCCAGCTCCCATGGGCTTGGGTCTCCAACCCCGGAGTGGGCGCTTCCCGGGAGCCGGTGCTTCCCTGTCACCTGCAAGGTTAAGGCTCCCCGTGCAAGTCACCTTTCGAGTCTGGAAGCAACAAAACCTGCTCTCTCTTCCATTCATCTCCAGTTGAGAATGAATCAATGGGCCAAGTCTGGCTGAGATCCAAATGCATCTCATTTTTAGAGGCAGCATGTGCTTTATAGAACCCAGCAGTTTAACTTAATAGTTTGCATATTTAGTGCTGCAGCTCTGTGGTTTGGGCAAGCCAGTTGCAGACAGAGGCATCCTGTGACAATACAGCTGTGCTCTCTTGGAAGGAGCCTCTGGTCAGGGTATGGGGTGGGATGGGCAAAGGTGTGCAGGGTTCAAGGGCAGAGCCTGAAGGGGCTGGCACAGAGGGCGTGGGGAAAGCATGGTCTGGCTTTGTGATCAGATCAGAAAATGCACTGGATTCCAGGCAGTTTGGTGCAGATTGGGGGTGGGGCCTCTAGAGCCAGACGGTCTAGGTGAAATCCCAGCTTGGTCACTGTGAGGCTGTGACTGTGAGCAGTCACTGAGCCTCACTATGCCCTGGTTTTCTTGCCTGTATAATGGGGATTATAGCGTTGTGAGGATTCAACGAGTTAGCATGTGGGAAGCCCCTAGGGTGGTGCTCAGCTCACAGCCAGTGCTCAGCAGATATTAGCTGCTACTGCTGCTGTTCCAGGGTGAAGAGGTGGAAGCTTATGCCACACTCAGTGGAGTTTTTTAAACAGTGATACAGACCAAGGCTGTGTTTGCAGAGGTTACCTGGCACCTGGCAGAGCTCAAGAGAGCAGTGGCTGCAGGGTAACGGGCCAGAGACTGAGGCCAGGCCCTCAGCTGGGACCATTGGCTGGGACGGAATCTAAAGGCAGGTTTGGGAGAGATGGGAGGGAGAGGCGTGCATTGGAGCTTCATGAGCATCCAGAAGTGGCACTGGAGGGGAGGAATAGCTTGGGGTAACCAGGCTGCTACTGGTCCTTTGCCGAAAGGGGCACACAGAGGTGGGTAGGCCTGCAGGGAGGTGAGGAGCCTGGGCTGGGGAGCTAGAGATGTCACAGCTCTCCCAGGTGAGGCAGGGGGCACAGCTGGCCGGGTGTAGCAGGAGCTCTGTGAGGAAGACTGGACAGGGTGGGGGCCTCAGCCCAGAGTTGGCCTCTGAAGCCCTGGGAGTGGGTGGGAGCACAAGGATACTCCAGGAGCGCAGGCAGGAGAGGGGCCAGGAGGCCTTAGGCACTCTCTGAAGGTAGACAGGGAGGAAGGGGAGAGGAGAGCCAGGGTTGGGGGACTAGGGAGTGGGACACAGCCTCTGTCAGTCCCTGGAGGTGAGTGGTGGTGAGCCCTGGGAGGAGCCCCCATGAGTTTGACAGTGATGCAGGCCTTGTCACCTACCGCTCTGCATGGGCCACAGCCCTGGGAGCTGCAGGGGCTTCGATCCCATCCCTGCTCTGCAGTTCACGTACTGGTAGAAACCAGACCCCCCCCACCCGGGAGGCAGGGAGCACTGGTGCCTACTGAGAGAGGGAGGGGGGCCTTCAGCTGCAAGAAGTGGCCTTGGGCCTGGAGGGTAGATGGGGCTGGGCTCTGCAGTGAAGGTGGGAGGGCATCCTAGCAGAGGGAGTGCAGGAAGGTCTGCAGCATGGGGCAATTTGGGTGTGGCCAGGTACAAGATGGGCCCAAGGGGAACAGCTGGGGAAATCTGGGCAGACTGGATTCTGGATGGAGGGCAGTGCTGTACTACAGAGAAGTGATCATGGCTGTCCCAAGAGCCAACATCCTCAGCCCACCCAGACCGATTAACAAATTCAGGCCCGCCGCTCAGCATCCAGTTGGCTGGTAGGAGAAGTAGCTTGTTCAATGGGAGAACGGGGCTATGATGTTTGACCAGCCTGGGCTTGAACCCCCTCTCTGCCACATTCCAGCAAGGCATTTAGGCTTGGAACCTCAGTGTTGCCACCTGTGAAATGGGTGACACTGTGTCGCAGACTACAGGGTGGGGTCATGGAAACCCCCAGCATGGACCAGAACACAGGCAGCACTCCATGAAGCTTCCTTGGCTCCCTCTCTAGGTCACTGTCGGCGTCCCGCAGAGGATCGTGGCCCGTCGCGTCCACCCCATCCAGACCAGCTTCCAGGAGGCTACGGCCTCCAAAGTGATTGTTGCCGTGGGAGACAGAAGCTCTAACCTGAGAGGTACTTAATGAGGGACTTGGGCAGTCTTCAGAGTTCCCTGGAGCAGCGAGGTGGCTTCTTGTGTCCTCCAGATGGAGTTTGTCTGCTTTTCCTATTCACACTCACACCAACTCCAGAGAGGGCATTTAGCCCCCGCTTGTCCACTCCTCCCAGCGTTTCTAAAATCGGAGTCCTCCACAAGCTGAGCCAGTGAAAGGAATCTTCATAACAGAGCCCAGCTCCCAGAAGGTGCCTGTTCTGCATTGAAAATGTGACTCAGCCCAAGGGCACCCGAGCAAAGAAAGCCACAAATTCCCGCCGTGAATCCCAGAAACTAATGACTTAGCAGGACTGGTTGCTGATTTTAATTTTTGTAATGACCCCTCCTAGGTCACACATAGAACATTGAACCCCATCCCCTGCCCATGACAGCCCTGAACGGCAGCTGCGAGAAATAAGTAAGTCATGAGGGCTGTTTTCTTAAAGTACTTCACTAGCAGAGTGAAGCACCGCCCTTCTCATCCTGATTAACGAGGCAGCTTTGTTCCATCATGGCAGCCTCTCCTCCTTCCTCAGCGCAAGTGGACAGCACTGTGTCTTTGCTGAAATGCTGCTCCGGTGTTAGTGGAGAACTAGTTGCCCTCCGAATGTCCAGAAGTAAACTGCCATTTCCCTTGCTGACAGGGACAGGAAGCAGGCATTAGTGGGCCCAGCCCATCTGTCGGGCCCCTGGATGTAATGTCTGGAACAAATGCTGAAATTCTGACCTGAAGCTCCTTGTGATGCGAAATGGTGCCCTCTTTTATATGATGTGTCCTTGGCTGCATCTCAAAGCTTTGAGCAGCCCTGGGGTCCTGCTGGAAGGCATGCAGGGGCAGGTGGCATTTGCAGCCCAGCCGGCCTGTGTGGGCCTGCTCTGCTGCCCTTGTTCAGGCCTGGCCCACACCCTCTCGTCTCTCCCCTCTCTAGGTGAGTGCACCCCCACCCAGAGGGAAGTCATCCAGGCCTTGCACCCAGAAGCCCTTATCAGCTGCCAGTCCCAGTTCAAGCCAACTGTCTTCGATTTCCCACCTCAAGATGTGTTCACCGTGGAGCCCCAGTTTGACGCTGCTCTGGGTAACTTTGCGAGGATTTGAAAGTGAAAGGGACTCGGAGACAGTCTTGTCTTCTGGGCATCTTGCGGCTTCCACATGCCCAGCTCACTGTGGCCCTCTGTCCAGAGGGCAGAGGTTGTCAGGAGCCCAGCCTAGGGATTGACAGCAGAGGGGGATTAGGAGGACTGCTGGTCACAGAGGATACCCTAGCTTGGCCAAGGCCTTTAAGGGGGATTCCCAGGAGGACTCTTGGAGGAGGTGACTTCTTACCCAGGCTCTGGAGGATGCATAGGAGTCCCCTGGTTAGAGAAGCAGGGAGAAGGAATGACATCAGTGCACAGGCGGGAGAGGGGACAAGGCAATATTTGTCTCCATAGGCCAGTACTTCTGCTCGGTCACAATGCACAGGCTGACGGACAAGCAGCGGAAGCACCTAAGCATGAAGAAGACAGCTCTGGTGGTCACTGCCTCCCTTTCCAGCAGCCACTTCTCCACAGAGCAGGTGGGGGCCGAGGTGCCCTTCAGCCCAGGTCTCTTTGCCGACCAGGCTGAAATCCTTTTGAGCAACCACTACGCCAGTTCCGAGGTCAAAGTCTTTGGTGCCCCAGAGGTCCTGGAGAACTTGGAGGTGAGTGGCATCTGCATCAGGCCAGGCCAGAGTTGGGGGCGTCAGGAGGGACCAGGAGGAAGAGGGAATGTGGCGTGGATGTCCTAGGCCAGCTCTTTTTTTTTTTTTTTCTTTTGAGATGGAGTTTCTCTCTTGTCACCCAGGCTGGAGTGCAATGGCGTGATCTCAGCTCACTGCAACATCTGCCTCCTGGGTTCAAGCGATTCTCTCGCCTCAGCCTCCTGAGTAGCTGGGATTATAGGCATGCACCACCACGCCTGGCTAATTTTGTATTGTTTGTAGAGACAGGGTTTCTCCCTGTTGGTCAGGCTGGTCTGGAACTTCTGACCTCAGGTGATCCGCCCACCTCGGCCTCCCAAAGTGCTGAGATAACAGATGTGAGCCACCATGCCTGGCCCCTCAGATGTCTTTAAAATTCATTTTCACAATTAGAATTTTTAAATCAAAATACTCTTTTCTTTTTCCATAGCACTATTGCCGTCTGTCAGGCCATGTGATTGTATTAATTGTTCTGACCTGTGTGTGGTCTTCCCCAGCTACAAGTTAAGCTTGTGAGGGCAGCACTGACAACACAGAGAAGGTGCCAGTGAGCGCGTGG
>CAUYLG010073589.1:0-102009 GCA_963573385.1 Cacajao melanocephalus
TGGGTTGCACATTATCATCAGCTCAGGAATTTTAAACACCCCATGTCCTTGCCACATCTTCACCTAGCCCATTTATATCAGCACTCTAAAAACAGCCCAGGCTTTAGCATAAAGGGCTGTTGAATTTTGTCGAAGGCCTTCTCTGCATCTATCAAGATAATCATGTGTTCTTTGTCTTTGGTTCTGTTTATGTGATGGATTACATTTATAGATTTGCATGTGTTGAACCACCTTGCATCCCAGGGATAAAGCCAACTTGGTTGTGACGGATAAGCTTTTTGATGTGCTGTTGGATTTGGTTTGCCAGCATTTTGTTGAAGATTTTCTCATCAATGTTCTTCATAGATATTGGCCTGAAATTTTCTTTTTTAGTTGTGTCTCTGCCAGGTTTTGGTATCAGGATGATGTTGGTCTCATAAAATGAGTTAGGGAGGATTCCCTCTTTTTATATTGTTTGGAATAGTTTCAGAAGGAGTGGTACCAGCTCCTCTTTGTACCTCTGGTAGATTTTGGCTGTGAATCCATCTGATGCTGGACTTTTTTTGGTTGGTAGGCTATTAATTGCTTCCTCAACTTCAGACTTTGTTATTGGTCTATTCAGGGATTCAAACTACATATCAATGGAATGTGTCTCAAAATAATAAAAGCTATTTATGACAAATCCACAGCCAATATCATACTAAATGGGCAAAAACTGGAAGCATTCCCTTTGAAAACTGTCACAAGAAAAGGATGCCCTCTCTCACCACGCCTATTCAACGTAGTATTGGAAGTTCTAGCCAGGGCAGTCAGGCAAGAAAAAGAAATCAAGGGTATTCAATTAGGAAAAGAGAAACTCAAATTGTGTCTACTTGCAGAAGACATGATTGTATATTTAGAAGACCCCATCATCTCAGCCCAAACTCTCATTAAACTGATAAGCAACTTCAGCAAAGTCTTAGGATACAAAATCAAGGTGCAAAAATCTCAAGCATTCCTATACACCAACAACAGACAGAAAGCAAAATCATGAGTGACCTCCCATTCACAATTGCTACAAAGAGAATAAAATACCTAGAAATACAGCTAACAAGGAATGTGAAGGACCTCTTCAAGGAGAACTACAAACCGGTGCTCGAGGAAATAAGAAAGGACAAAAACAAATGGAAAAATATTCCATTATCAAGGTTAGGAAGAGTCAGTATCATGAAAATGGCCATATTGCCCAAAGTAATTTATAGATTCAACACTATACCCATCAAGCTACCAATGACTTTTTTTCACAGAATTGGAAAAAAACCTCCTTAAACTTCATGTGGAACCAAAAGAGAGCCTGCATAGCCAAGACAATCCTAAGCACCAAAAAAAAAAAAAAAAAAAAAGCTGGAGGCATCATGCTACCTGACTTAAAACAATAATACAAAGATACAGTAATCAAAATAAATTGGTACTGGTACCAAAACAGAGATATAGACCAATGGAACAGAACAGAGGCCTCAGAAGTAACATGACACATCTACAACCATCTGATCTTTGACAAACCTGACAAAAACAAGCAATGGGGAAAGGATTCCCTGTTTAATAAATGGTGTTGGGAAAACCAGCTAGCCATATGCAGAAAGCTGAAACTGGATCCCTTTCTTACACCTTATTCAAAAAGTAACTTCAGATGGATTAAAGATTTAAATGTAAGACCAAATACCATAAAAACACTAGAAGAAAACCTAGGTAATACCATCCAGGACATAGGCATAGACAAGGACTTCATGACTAAAACACCAAAAGCAATGGCCACAAAAACCAAAATAGACAAACGTGATCTAATTAAACTTAAGAGCTTTTGCACAGCAAAATAAACTATCATTAGAGTGAATTGGCAGCCAACCGATAGGAAAAAACTTTTACAATCTACCCATCTGACAAAGGGTTAATAACCAGAATCTACAAAGAACTTAAACAAATTTACAAGAAAAAAACAACCCCATCAAAAAGTGAGCAAAGGCTATGAACAGACACTTCTCAAAAGAAGACATTTATGCAGCCAAAAAACATATTTTCATCATCGCTGGTCATTAGAGAAAAGCAAATCAAAACCAATTGAGATACCATCTCACTCCAGTTAGATTGGCAATCATTAAAAAGTCAGGAGACAACAGATGCTGGAGAGGATGTGGAGAGATAGGAATGCTTTTACACTGTTGGTGGGAGTGAAAATTAGTTCAACCATTGTGGAAGACAGTGTGGAGATCCCTCAAAGATCTGGAACTAGAAATACAATTTGACCCAGCAATCCCATTACTGGGTATATACCCAAAGGATAATAAAACATTCAACTATAAAGACACATGCACACATATGTTCATTGTGGCACTGTTCACAATAGCAAAGACTTGGAACCCACCCAAATGCCCATCAAGGATAGACTGGATAAAGAAAATGTGGCATATATACACCATGGAATACTATGCAGCCATAAAAATGATGAGTTCATGTCCTTCTCAGGGACATGGATAAATCTGGAAACCATCATTGTCAGCAAACTGACACAAGAACAGAAAACCAAACACCTCATGTTCTCATTCATAAGTGGATATTCAACAATGAGGAACACATGGACACAGGGAGGAGAACATCACACCCCCTGTTAGGGGGTGGGAGAGTTAGGGGAGGGATAGCAGGGAATAGGGGGATTGGGGAGGGCTAACATTAGGAGAAACACCTAATGTAGATGGCGGGGATGGATGCAGCAAACCCTTATGGCACATGTATACATATGTAACAAACCTGCACGTTCTGCACATGTACCCCAGAACTTAAAGTATAATAATAATAATAAAAGCCCAGGCTTCAGTCTTTTTTTAAACTGCACAGATAATTGCATCATGCAGCCATGGTTGAGAAGGTAGATCCATATTTAGTGTCATGGAAAGATTTCTAGATATTTTATAGAAAAAAGCAAATCAGAGATTTAAGTTCTAGTTGGCCATGTAGAACTTGAAAATCTTCATGCCCATCCTCACAACAACAACAAATGTTAAGCAAACTAAAAAGAACTATTTTTAGATCCATCAGAGAAGTGAGGTCACTGGGAAACCTACCACCCAAAACCTGGACAAACAGAGAAATACAGAAGCACAGCTTACAGAGAGCAGAAACAGCTGCTGGAGCCAGCATCTGCTAGAGCCAGCATCTGCTAGAAACACTTGAAGGGTAAGTGGCCAATTGCTGGAGACTGACTGTGAACTGGCTTAAAAACTCCAGGACCTTAGTCTTAAGGGAGCTCCCATGCTTTGGGAGTTTTAACTCCAGGAGCCCCACCAGGTTATCAGGGTAAATATTTGAAGTCCAGAGAGAAATCTTTTTCTGTTTCCAGCAGTGATAGGTGAAAAGGTGCCATTCTGAAATACAGTTGGAGCATTCAGTTCTCCCTAACCAAGGGCTGAGCTCAAGGGAGACTACTAGAGCCCAACTGATGGGAGTCCCACCAGAGGCTGGCCGACCTGGCTCCTTATCTATGGGGAATGTGAATGGCGTTGAGAAAAAGGGAGCAGCCTGAGATAAATCCAGACTTCTCACTTGGATGCGTGTGACTGGGTGGATAACCGGCCATCCAGCAGATAAAGCTTCCTGGAGCAGGCAGGGTTTACTCAACGTAATCAGTTGCAAAAGGAATCTCAAAGACAATAAATGGATCAGGCTCTTATGTGACAATGCCACTTTAAACTTGGATGTGCAAGTAAAGGTTTTGGAGGAGGTAGGGTCTAACCTTGATTATGATTCCCATATTATCCTATAATCCAACCTTTTCTTTTCAGATGAGAAAACAGTGACCTAGAGACAGTTATTTCACCAACAGTGAGTAGTCAGTGTGGTCAGGCCTGCTGAATTCTGACCCAGCCCTCTCTGACAGTAGTGTGAGGAATGCAGGGATGGGCACGTCGCACAGGTGGAAGTATTGAGGAAGGCACAGGGCAGAAGAAGAACTCTGAGATGTGACTAAGATGGATGATAGGGAAGGGAGGTATGGGAGGCGGTGTTCCGATTTCTCTTGGAGGACATGAGAAATGACTACCGATACTCTTTCTCTTGGAGATTATGTACAAAAGACTAGCCAAAATGTGATAAGAAATTTATTTCATCATTTAGGTGGATTAATTCATCAGCTACAGACCAGAAGCTATGTTTCTTACCAGAAGAGCCACCCACTGACTATTAAATTGGACTGACTTCATCTCTTTTCAAAAATAAAGCCACAGGCAGCCTCTGCTGCTAGGTTTATGGTGGCTTCACAGGGCAGTAAGCAATGGACTAATTCTGCTCCGTTTTTGTGGGTTGTTCATTTATTGTAATGACAATTGCCTCGAGGACATCACACAAGCGCTAGTCTCTGATTCATGAGCTTCTTACCTATCCACTAGAAACTTCCACCAAATGAATGAGTGAACAAAAAAATATATAAGGAAATGCCAAAATATATACCTATAGCTGTATCTGTATATTATGTCTAAAGGCAAAAAAAATTAAAAAGCAGCAAGTTTGTCCACCACTAGCTGATGGTGGTGTTGGTCACTCGTGCAGTATCACTTTAAACTATGCCTTCTGCTCCTAAGCAGAAAGTCTTCTATATTGAATATTCAATAAATGGTTGTGGAAAAGTATTTCACTGTTTTTTTTCCCTCTCCACTTATACATAGAGAATTAGAGTCCTAAGTGTTTTGATTTTCAATTTTTCTTTTCTAATCTATTACAACTTGTTTTATTGTATTTTTCCCAGAGATTAACTCTTTTCACCTCTTGTTAATCTTTACCAGGCAGCAGGTGTCTAGGACCCACACCCTTATACTCCCCAGACCTGTGTTGTGGTCTAGCACTGGTCACCCACATGTGGAAGGCTCAGCCTCTGATCTCTGCATGGCAGCTGCTACCATGCTCCATTCACTTCCAATCAAAGGTCACAACCTCAGAGGCTTTCAAATTCAAGCTGTCACAATTCCCTGTATCCTGTTTATTCTGAGCATTTACCCTTCTTTCCTTTTCTTCAAAGCACTTGTCATTACTTAAAAACACAGCATATGTGTTTATTGAAGCACTGTGATTTTCTCCGCTGGAATATAAATCCCGAGAGAACGTAAACTTCATCAGTTTTGTTCACCACTGTATTCCCATACCCTAGAAGAGTACCTAGCATATGGTAAACACTCTATAAATATTTAAAGGAACAAAGGAATGCTTGAGGGAAATCCTTCATTAGGCAAAGAATTATTTTAGTATGCTAGTAATCAACCTTTAATTTACCATGCCCATTAGAAGTGAGTGAGTTGAAGTCGTGGTATCTTTTATCAGGAAAGACGCTAATTGGTTAACTCATCAGAATAAAGACTGGAAGCTGCTGCCATTGAAGACTTAACCTACTTGTAGTTCAGCCTGGGAGGGAATAAAGGAATTCCCAATAGGACAAACTGAGGTATCTGCAGCTGAAGCTCAGGTCTCATGTGGAAGACAAATTGATTAGCCATGAAGAAAAACCAGAGACTGGGTGGATTTAGTAAAAGAAAAACCCTCATCTGTCATGTTCCATTTTGGACCCCCTCATTGCTACTGTGTACCAGGTACTTTCCTCCTAGCAGAGTGAAGTGATCAAAATAATGTGGTTTATTCTGATTATTCAGGGTCATGTTGTAGTTAGCCATAAGGATAGGGGAAAAAAGAACAGAGCTTAGTAAAACTCAATGAGGTGTACTTAATTTGCATAACATTTCCCAGTATCTCATGGGACTAGAAGAGCAATTTCCATGGTTGGAGAGTTAAGATGTGATCCTTTAAAGAGTGTTCAGCTCTATTCTCGAGTGTGAACTGAAGGACACAAAAGTTGGATAGTCTGTAGTTTGTGTAGCATATATATTTTATGACCGTGACCCTCATCATAGTTAAATTCCAAGGAGACTTATTTTCCTTTTGTAGTGACAATAATTTACTAATATTAGCTGAACCAAAGATTATGAATGCCCTGTATTTGCTGTAAAAGAATTCTGGAAATGAAGAGATTCTGTAAAGTATATTAAACTAGATTTACAGATACTTAAAGTATTTTTTTTAAATCAAAGCTGTTAAAATTATGGAGACATTTTTCTATGACCAACTTAAGAGCAAGGAAGTTACTTGGCAGAGGAAGAAGAGGTCATCATCGCATTTGAAGGTATAAGTAGACCTTTGAGTAGACGACAGGCTGTGTACACTAAAGAGCCCAGACTTTGGTACCAAGAAGACCTGGCTTCCCATCTCAGTTCTGCTTCTTATCTAGCTGGCAAGTTACTCAATTTTTCTGATCTTGTTCCTTCCATAAAATGAAGACAGTATTTATAGCATAGAGCCAGCGTATGCCAAATGTCCGGGATAATAACTTAGTCTCAATAACAGACTGCTTTGGCAAACATCATCATCACCATCATCATCTTCATCTTCCCTGGAAAGGAAGCTATTCATAAAGAGAAGGCGCCTTTTGCGCCAAGAGCCTTGCTGTGAAATCTGCAAGGTCGAGGGCCTGTTCAAACCCAGAAGACACACCGGTGTCAGTTCTTAGCCTGCTTTCTCTCAGAATCTCTCTTCCCCGTTCCCTGCCTTTGTTCAGCTATACCTCCCATGCCCATTGTTCAGCTGGCCAGCTTTCAGCTAGGTTTTGCCAAAGGTAAGTACAAGCACGAGACTGGAGCACAGTAGAAAAGGAGAAGTCAGGGTGTTTCTCTCTTTCCTCATTTGTTTCCGTCGGGATATTCAGCAGCAGCCAGATCTCTGTGGTTTCAGCTCCCACGGGACAGACCTACCATGGTTTCTGCTTCTTCTGGCTGGCCCCAGCTTTGAGGCTGCAGTAATGCACATTCGCCTTTGTCCCTAACACTAGGGGTGACAGCAGCATCCTGCAGGTGCTGATCTCTGGGTTGCACCCAGCTCCTAGATCCAGTAATGCCACCTTTACTTTTGTCTACCAGCACTAGGGGTCATAGCAGCATTCCGCTGTGGCTGATCTCTGGAGTCCAGCACTATCTTCTGGTATCTCAGTTCTTCTGTGTAACCGATCCATATACTAAATGCCATCCATTTAAAATACATAGAAAAGTTTCTATTTTCTATTTTCTGTGGCTGATACACCCTATATGTCTATTGATTATAAGGACATTAAAATTATAGCTCAGATCACCTAAGCATGATATCAGAAACAACTAGAAATTCTATAAAATAACTCGTACAGTAGGATCCTAAATTTATGGAGTTTTATTCTCCACAAAGTATTTTTACATATATTATGACTCTATTCTCCAAAGCATTATTTAAAGCATGGGAATTATAAATTATTTTTCTTACTTTACAATTAACAAAATAAGATCTAGAGAGGTTAGATAATTTGTCCAGTGAAAAAGCTATGCTTTTAATACGCACATTGGAAGAGAATGAAGAAGGTAAGTGGATCTCTTTATCCACTTTTGCTTTTCTGGTGGATTCACCTTTTAACGTAAGTGAGCTTCAAAGCAGTGAGAGGTGTGTCTCACTAGGAGATAAAATGCCAGCCATGGGTATAGAGCTGTGGAATCACACCCCTTCCCTGCTGTGGATACAGACTTCGACACAATATCTATTAATTGCATTTTCATGGAAGCCCCTGTGATTGTGTGAATTAGACAAGTGACAGGTAATTTTATCGGAGACTCACGTTATTAGCTTATTACATCAGCTCCATGAACACAAACTCTAACTACTTCATAAAGCCGAGTTAGAAATATTCAGCCAATTAATAGTTATATTAATAGAAGCAGTGGTTTATAATGTGTTTTAATCTAGCTTAATGATCTCAAAACCCAGGAAGAAAAGTAGAGATATTGTTCTTGCTTAATAGATGAGTAAACAGAGGATCAGAATGGTAAAGTAACTTTACCGAAGGTCATGCCTTGAGTGTCAGGACAAGGACTTGAACCAAGGCACTCTGACTCTATGCCAGTGCTGTGCTCTCTAGTGGAAGCATTCCCAAGTTAATATTGGGAAATGTAATTCTGTAATAATAATACAGCATGTCTTCCTCAGCTTTGTAATCAAACCACTGACATATAGCTTTAAAATTTCAAAACCCACAGTAAAAAAATCCAGCCAAGATTTTGAAATCCTGTGAACATTTGACATTAGACAAACAAAACATTTAGATTAATAAAGGTTTGGAAGCACTTAGAGACTTATGGCATTGAAACTAATGTTCTTCTTTTCTAAATCTTTTAGGTGGTAGAAAGACAGTTCAACATACACCTACAATGTTCAAAATCCCCACATTCTAGATCATTCACTGTATTTCCTCATGTCTAGTCCTGAGCTGCTAGTCTGGTCCTAATGTTGGCAGATTAAGGGTGGGTAAAAACTCACTTGATGTAATTTTGCACGATCCACTCATAAAACACCACAATTTGAATCTGTGTAGCCATGGGGAAATCTCTCCCTGATGATCATTAATTCAGGTGTTAACACCCATTGTATTGTTAGAACATCTTGATCCAAAACTCCTGTCTTTATCTTGTCTTCAAAATCTGAAACAAGAAAACAAATACTTTTTATTTTCATAATCACAGTATTAAATCCAAATCCTAACACCTAATGCAAAGGTTTAAAATCTAACCTACTTACCATGGCCCTGGAGTCTCTTCTAATCCTCTTTAGCTCACTTTTTCAATGGCATCTTCTACTACATACTCTTCCATGTCTGTCTGATGCCTGGCGGTTCCAACTCTCTCAGAAAGTTCCCACTACCTGAATTTTTTTCATGAGATATAATAAGGCCTTTTATACTCTCCTTCAGTTTTTAGTATTCATCCTTCACCAAAATTCTTCCTTAAATAGCAGGTATTTCAAAATACTCTGTTTCACTTTAAAGGTCTACTTTCAAATGTTTCATTTTCCGTGAAGTCTTCTGATACAACCCACCCCACTGTTAGGGATTTTCGTAATGATCTACCATCAACCTTCTCCATTCTTTGTTATCTCTTTAGACACTAGGGTTTTGTTTTGTTTATCTGTTAAAAGAGGAAATAGGACAAAATCACCAGTTCTCAAATGTGAGGACAGGTCATTCAGACATGAAGAGTTCATTGTCAATATCATTTCTAATTTCACCCCAATCCCAATACACCAAATTCTCCAGGGAATGAAAGGAAAGAAAAGAAAGTCAAATCTGTAAAGCCTCATATATAACAAAGGATCTCTTCTTATGCAGCCAGTCCCACAGCAGTCTGAAAAACATGTGGAATCTAAGAGTAAACTCAAACAGAAACACACTGTATATTTTATTAACTGGATTTGAACTGTTGACAGAATTAGATCCAATGCTGTTACCAATTGCTTGTTGTATGGGATTGATTCAAATTGGATATTTACTTCTAATATTTCACTGAAGTGTTTCAAGGAAATGTAAATTAAGCATAAGACAAGGTACATTCATGGGCAAAGAGCTCACTCTTTAACACAAAACCTTGCCCAGGCCAATCACAAGATGTCATCTGCCTTTTTCACACACCAAGTCTCTAATCTGATGGGGAAGCAACATTTTCATCATTCTAGACTGTAGCCCACAAATTATATTACTGCCCCCAGAAGATGAGGTCACAGCTGAAACCATTTACCAAGTAAAAGCAATTTAATGCCAATCTGGTAAAATGTAAATATCAATTTGCTTGCAATAAAAAAATAGTATGGATACTTGCATCTTCTCAAATAATAGCTTTTTTTTTTTTTTCTGGAAGACTGAGAAACTGTCAAAGTAAAAAGCATGAGTGATTTCTTCTCACTTCCCCAAATCGCAAAATCAAGAGGAAAGAAGGAAAAAGACTAAAGTTTTTCTACTTCTCTAATGAAAGACTGTTTTCCAAACTGGTTTTGTTGAAGCTTTGCTGAGAGTGCAGAGTCCAGTAATCAAGTCACTTCATGATTTAATTTACTTTGATTAGCATAGCAATTTGCTATACTTTCCTCAAAAATGCTAATCAATTTTAACAACTAGTAGAGTGAAAACACCACACAAATTGCTCTCATGGCCCCAAACTGTTAATCAGTTTTGAAAACCTAAATCAATCTGCATTTTATCCTGTCATTTCTTGCTTGACGTTTTTAATATCTCTCCTGACTAAGTCCAAGGAATGAGTTTTCAGGCCAAATAATGAACTAACATGATGTTGTGTTTTGGCTTTAGCATTGTCATCTTACCCTCCTCACACATCCTCCTCTGGCTTGTAAAATATCCATGTGTGTGTATAAGAGAAAGCAAAGTATTTTAATAATCAAGGTCATTGCAAAGTAGCTTCTCTTCTATTTCTCACTTCAGAAGGGAAATTGCCACATGATAAAAATGTTGGCATATAAATGAGATGCTGGTACATTATTAATTCAATAATGACAGTACTATAGCCACAGCATCTTACAACAGGAAGAGAGAATAGAAATCATCTACTCCAGTCCCTATCTTAACTAGAGAAGTAAAGTCTCACAAGCAGACAGCACCTGTCCCCAGGCCTCCTAATCCAGACCCAAACTAACCGCTCGTATCATGCATGCGAGTTTGCTCTGTGTGACTGCAGTAAGTATGAAAGCACTGCCAAAGGGAATGAGGGGCCTTTTATGCTACACATAAGCCATATTCCCTGTAAAACTGCCCCTCTTCAATAATTTGAAAATGTACTAATCTCTTCATACCCATCAAAATGTTTGCTGTATTTTAAGCAGGATAAGCCTGCTTTCTAAATTGAGATTTCTTTGTTTCAGTTGTGAGTAGACTGGACTTTTTTTTTTTCTTGCTTAGCAATTGAATTAAATCAGTAACCATCTGGATCCTCCAGCAATAACACATTTATTAGAAAAAGATTGGGACAGCTCTTTGGAAGTGAGGTCTGAAGACCAAAGCTCTGCCTATGACAGTTCATACATTAACAGAGTCTGGAGATGAAATGTACTCAGTAGAAATTCTCTGCTTAATTTTCAAGACTTGTATATAAGATTTTAAGTTTCACATTGTTGTGTCTAAGCATGACAGCTGTGGATTACCGAGGCAGGGCAGGAAGGCATCACTGGGAGGGACAGGGCAAACCTGGGCTGGAAAGCCAGAAAGAGCAGATCACCAGGTCAGGGACCCTAGGACATCTGGAAGCAGCAAAGGTCAGGAGAAGGGAAGGGGTTGGAAACCATGCTGGGAGGCATGCCAGCAGCAACAAGGTGACAGCCGCCAACAGATGGGGATGCTTTCGATGTGCTGCCCACAAAAGGCAGAATTAGGTGAGGACTGGATTTATTTTTCTTTTCTAAAAAAAATTTTAAAATTTTTATTTTATGTATTTATTTTTAGAGACTTTAGTGAGGATCTTCAGGTGAACAATTCTCTCAAATCATGTATTTTTAAAATGACATTTTCTTTTCATTTTACAAGGGTGTTTTTACTTTTAAAAATTGGCAGCTCTTCCTCTCAGCACTAGGGATTTATTTCTCTGTCTTCTGACTTCCATCAGTCCTGTGGAAACAGCTCTGTATCTTTGATTTTGAAGCATAACCAGATATTTACACAGTCTTAGATATCTCACCCAAGATACTTACTAATTACCAAGGGAAAAAAGCAAATTGACAGTGGAGAAGCCTCAGAGATACCATCACAGTCAAGTGATGAAAGTTACCAAACTGTAGTCACTAGCAATGTAACTGGCAAGTGGTAATGCCGCTCGCGATGTAACTGGCAACTGGTAACACCACTGGTGCCCAGTGTCTCCTGCAATAAGAGAGAGTGAAGGCACAGCATCCCCACGTGTCACTCCTGTCCGAGGTGCTCATACTGACGCTAATTGTGAGGAAGCATGCCATGCATTGTAATTGAGACTATGCTACAGAGTAACTGGCTTCTTTTCTTTAAGATGGTCAATGTCATAAAATGTACAGAAAAAGTCAAGAACTCATCTTATTCAAGGATACCATGAGGACCGAGGAAACATGGCATCCTAACTGGAACACATGACACAGGACTTTCTTTCATTGAAGAGACTATTTTGTGGGACACTGGGAGAAATCTGAATAGGTAGACGGAATAAACAGAATCCCAACAATAACTCTTTCTTGATATTTAGAAACTGTACCGGTGTTTTGTAAGATAACATTCTTCTTTAAGAACATACTAAGATATTTAGTGGTAATTAGCAGCATGTCAGTAGCAAACTGACTCGCAAACAGTCCAGGAAAAAATGAGGTGCCTAGTTATGTGTGTGTGGCGGGAGAAAGGGAGAGAGTGAATCCTCAGAACAAAATAAATGTGGTAAAGTGTAAATATTCAAGAAATCTGTATAAAGGACATACAGGAATTACTTGAACTCTTCTGTAAGTCTAAAATTATGTCAAAATGAAAATCCAAGAGAATAAAAAGGAAAACAAAAGCAAACAACAAAAGGAAAACAATAATAACTCAGAGATCATGGAAGATGCTGTCCTTTTTACTATATATTGAAAACTAATATGCTTTATATATGAATGAAAACAACTAAAATCTTAGAAGAAATGAATTTGTGAATATATACATATAACGTATCTAAAATAATAATACACAGAGGATTTAAAATAGATAGAGAATTAAAATACACTAAAAGTGTAATATAAAGCTTGGTGAGAAAATATGTAAAGAGTTTTAAGTTATCCCACTTTTTCAGGAAATGGTAAGGGTACAAAGAAGCATTGAGTTTGATAATTCAAGGATGCAGGCAAATTTTGAGTAATAGTTAAAATAGTAATAGATAAAAAGAAATTGATTGAAGACTATAAAGCAAAAACTAACAAATCTGAGAAGATAAATAGATAAATATATAAGTACTCAATATTTAATCTATAACACAAGCTGACAAAATAATCACAAAGAGATTTTGCACATGTGGAGAATTTGAACTTTGTGATTGAGAACCTTCACCTCATTGACATGGAACACAGCAGCCACTTACTGCAAAACACATATTCTTTATAAGCATACACAGAACAATTATAAAAATTAACCATTTATAAACTCGTAAAGAAAATCTCAGAAATATGAATGACTTATATAATAAAGTGCATAACTGACTTCTTCGCAAGTTAGGAATCAAGATGACCAAATAGGAACAGATTTGGTCTGCAGCTCCCAGCAAGATCAAAGCAGAAGGTGGGTGATTTCTACATTTCCAACTGAGGTACTCAGCTCATCTCATTGGGACTGGTTAGCCAAAAGCAGGGTGGGGCATCACCTCACCTGGAAATGGCAAGAGGTCAGGAAACTCCCTCCACTAGCCAAAGGGAAGCCATGAGGGACGTGCCATGAAGAATGGTGCACTCTGGCCCAGACACTATGCTTTTCCCATGGTCTTTGCAACCCCCAGACCAGGAGATTCCCTCAGGTGCCTAGACTACCCTGGGTTTCAAGCACAAAACTGGGTGGGCTTTGGGCAGACACCAAGCTAGCTGCAGGAGTATTTTTTCATACCCCAGTGGTACCTGGAATGCCAGCAAGACAGAATTCTTCACTCTCCTGAAAAGGGGCTGAAGCAAGGGAGCCAAGTGGTCTAACTCAGCGGCTCCCACTCCCACAAAGGCCAGCAATCTAAGATCCACTGACTTGAAATTCTCACTACCAGCATTGCAGTCTAAAGTCAACCTGGGATGATCTAGACTCTTGGGGGTGAGGGGAGCGTCCACCATTACTGAGGCTTGAGTAGCTGCTTTTCCCCTCACAGTGTAAACAAACCCACCAGGAAGTCCAAACTTGGTGGAGCCTACAGCAGCACCACAAAGTCTCTGTAGCCAGACTGCCTCTCTAGACTTCTCCTCTTTGCGCAGAGCATCTCTGAATGAAAAGCAGCAGCCCCAGTCAGGGGCTTATAGATCAATCTCACATCTCCTGGGGACAGAGCACCTGGCAGAAGGGGTGGCTGTGGGCACAACTTCAGCAGACTAAACTTTCCTGCCTGCTGGCTCTGAAAATAGCAGCAGATCTCCCAGCACAGTGCTTGAGCTCTGCTAAGGAACAGACTGCCTACTCAAGTGGGTCCCTGGCCCCCATGCCTTCTACCCAGGAGACATTCCCTGCAGTGGTTGACAGACACCTCATATAGGAGAGTTCTGGCTGTCATCTGGCAGGTGCCCCTCTGGCATGAAGCTTCCAGAGAAAGGAACAGGCAGCAATCTTTGCTGTTCTGCAGCCTCTGCTGGTGATACCCAGGCAAACAGGGTCTGGAGTGGACCTCCAACAGACCTGCAGCAGAGGGCTCTGACTGTTAGAAGGAAAACTAACAAACAGAAAGGAATAGCATCAATGTTAACAAAAAGGATGTCCACACAGAAACGCCATCCAAAGGTCACCAACATCAAAGACAAAGGGTAGAAAAATTCATGAAGATGAGGAAAAATCAGCGCAAAAAGGCTGAAAATACCAAAAACCAGAATGCCTCTTCTCCTCCAAAGTATCAAAACTCCTTGCCAGCAAGGGGACAAAACTGGACAGAGAATGAGTTTGATGAATTGACAGAAGTAGGCTTCAGAATGTGAGTAATAACAAACACCTCCAAGCTAAAGGAGCAGGTTCTAACCCAACGCAAGTAAGCTAAGAACCTTGAAAAAAGGTTAGAGGAAATGCTAACTATAATAAACACTTTAGAGAAGGACATAAAGATCTGATGGAGCTGGAAAACTCAGCACAAGAACTTCGTGAACGATACACAATTATCAATAGCCAAACCAATCAAGCAGAAAAAAGGATAGCAGAGAGTGAAGATCTATTTAATGAAATAAAGCATGAAGACAAGATTAGAGAAAAAGGACTGAAAAAGAATGAACAAAGCCTCCAAGAAATATGGTACTATGTGAAAAGACCAAACCTATGTTTGATTGGTATACCTGGAAGTGACAGGGAGAATGGAACCAACTTGGAAAACTCTTCAGGATATTATCCAGGAGAACTTCCCCAACCTAGCAAGACACGTCAACATTCAAATTCAGGAAATACAGAGAACACCACAAAGATACTCCTTTGTGGTTATGTGTCCAAAGACACATAATCATCAGATTCACCAAGGTTGAAATGAGGGAAAAAATGTTAAGGGCAGCCAGAGAGAAAGGTCAGGTTATCCACAAAGGGAAGCTCATAAGACTAACAGTGGATCTCTTGACAGAAAACCCACAAGCCAGAGAGAGTGGCAGCCAATATTCGACATTCTTAAAGAAAAGAATTTTCAACCCAGAATTTCATATCCAGCCAAACTAAGCTTCATAAGCGAATAAGAAATAAAATCATTTATAGACAAGCAAAAGCTGAGAGATTTTGTCACCATCAGGCCTGCCTTACAAGAGCTCCTGAAGGGAGCACTAATCATGGAAAGGAACAACCAGTACCAGCCACTGCAAAAGCATACCAAATTGTAAAGACCATTGACACCATGAAGAAACTGCATCAATTAACAGCAAAAATAACCAGCTAGCATCATAATAACAGGATCAAATTCACAATATTAATATAATAATATTAATTAATATTAATATATCAATAATATCAATATAACAATATTAACCTTAAATGTAAATGGGCTAAATGCCCCAATTAAAAGACATAGATTGGCAAATTAGATAAAGAGTCAAGCCCCATCAGTGTGCTGTTTTCAGAAGACCCATCTCAAGTGCAAAGACACACATATGCTCAAAATAAAGGGATGGAGGAATATGTACCAAGCAAATGGAAAGCAAAAACAAAAAAAAAAGCAGGGGTTGCAATCCTAATCTCTCATAAAACAGACTTTAAGCAAACAAAAATCAAAAAAGACAACAAAAAAGGGCATTATATAATGGTAAAGGGATCAATGCAACAAGAAGAGCTAACCATCCTAAATATATGTGCACTCAATATAGAAGCACCCAGACTCATAAAGTAAGTTCTTAAAGACCTATAAAGAGACTTAGACTCCCACGCAATAATAGTGGGAGACTTTAATACCCCACTGACAATATTAGACAGATCAATGAGAGAGAAAATTAACAAGGATATTCAAGACTTAACTCTGGACCAAGCGGACCTAATAGACATCTACAGAACTCTTCACCCCAAATCAACAGAATATACATTCTTCTTAGGACCACATCAAACTTACGCAAAAATTGACCACATAATTGGAAGAAAAACAGTCCTCAGTAAATGTGAAAGAACAGAAATCATAACAAATAGTCTCTCAGGCCACAGTGCAATCAAATTAGAATTCAGCATTAAGAAACTCACTCAAAAACACACAACTACATAGAAACTGAACAACCTGCTCTTGAAAAATTACTGGGTAAATAACGAAATTGAGGCAGAAATAAATAAGAAATAAATAAGTTCTTTGAAACCACTGAGAACAAAGACACAACAAACCAGAATCTCTGGGACACAGCTAAAGCAGTGTTTAAAGGGAAATTTATAACACTAAATGCCCACAGAAGAAAGCAGTAAAGATCTAAAATTGACATTCTCACATCACAATGAAAAGAAACTAGAGAAGCAAGAGTAAACAAATTTAAAAGCTAGCAGAAGACAAGAAATAACTGGGATCAGAGCAGAACTGAAAAAAAGATAGAGACATGAAAAACCCTTCAAAAAATAAAAGAATCCAGGAGCTGTTTTTTTTGAACAGATTAATAAAATAGATAGATCACTAGCAAGATTAATAAAGAAGAAAAGAGAGAAGAACCAAATAGACACAATAAAACAAAGATAAAGGGGATATCACCACTTATCCCCCAGAAATACAAACTACTGTCAGAGAATACTATAAACACCTCTATACAAATACACTAGAAAATCTAGAAGAAATGGATAAATTCCTGGACATATACACCCTTGCAAGACTAAACCAGGAAGATGTCGAATCCCTGAATAGACCAATAACAAGTTCAAAAATAGATGAACTAATTAATAGCCTACCAACCAAAAAATAAAAAATAAAAAAAAAAATAACCCAGGACCAAACAGATTCAGAACTGAATTTTACCAGAGGTACGAAGAGGTGCTAGTGCCTTCTGAAACTATTTCAAATGATAGAAAAAGAGAGATTCCTCCCTAACTCATTTTATGAGGCCAGCATCATCATGATACCAAAATGTGGAAAAGACACAACAAAAACAGAAAATTTCAGGCCAATATCCCTGAATAACATCAATGCTGGGGAGGCCTCAGGAAACTTTTAATCATAGCAGAAGGCCTAGGAGAGGCAAGTACCTTCTTAGAAAGCAGCAGGAAAGAGAGCTAGTAAGGGGAAGAGCTCCTTATAAAACCATCAGATCTTGTGAGAACTCACTCACTGTAACAAAATTCTCAATAAATACTGGCAGAACAAATTCAGCAGCACATCAAAAAACTTATCCACCATGATCAAGTCAGCTTCATCCCTAGAATGCAAGGCTACTTCAACATTTTCAAATCAATAAGTATAATCCATCACATAAACAGAACCAATGACAAAAACCACATTATTATCTCAAAAGATGCAGAAAAGGCCTTTGATAAAATTAAACACACCTTCATGCTAAAAACTCTCAGTAAACTAGGTATTGATGAAACCTATCTCAAAATAGTAAGAGCTATTTATGACACACTCACAGCCAGTATCATAATGAATGGGTGAAAACTGGAAGCATTCCCTTTGAGAACTGGAACAAAACAAGAATGCCCTCTCTCACCATTCTTATTCAACAAAGTACTGGCAGTTCTGGCCAGGGCAATCACCAAGATAAAGAAATAAAGGGTATTCAAATAGGAAGTGAGAAAGTCAAATGATCTCTGTTTGCAGATGACATAATTATATATTTGGAAAACCCTGTTTTCTCAGCCCCAACACTCCTTAAGCTGATAAGCAACTTCAGTAAAGTCTTGGATACAAAAATCAATGTGCAAAAATCACAAGCCTTCCTATACACCTATAATAGACAAACGGAGAGCCAAATCATGAGTGAACTCCCACTCACAAGTGCTACAAAGAGAGAAAAAGACCTAAGAAGAAAACTTAAAAGGTATGTGACGGACCTCTTCAAGGAGAACTACAAACCACTGCTCAAGGAAATAAGAGAGGACACAAACAAATAGAAAAACATTCCATGCTCATGGATAGGAAGAATCAATATCATGAAAATGGCCACACTGCCCAAAGTAATTTATAGATTTAATGCCATCCCCATCAAGCTCCCATTGACTTTCTTCACAGAATTAGAAAAAAGCTACTTTAAATTTCATATGGAACCAAAACTAAAACAGAACTGTATAGCCAAGACAATCCTAAGCAAAAAGAACAAAGCTGGAGGCATCACAATAGCTGACTTCAAACTATACTACAAGGCTACAGTAACCAAAACAGCTTGGTTCTGGTACCAAAACAGATATATAGATCAACAGAGGCCTCAGAAATAACGCCACACATCTACAACCATCTGATCTTTGACAAACCTGACAAAAACAAGCAATAGGGAAAGGATTCCCTATTTAATAAATGCTGTTGGGGAAACTGGCTAGCCATATGCAGAAAACTGACACTGAACCCCTTCCTTACACCTTTTACAAAAATTAACTCAAAATGGATAAAACACTTAAACATAAGACCTAAAAACATAAAAAGCCTAGAAGAAAACCTATGCGTGGTGGTGCATACCTGTAGCCCTAGATACTTGGGAGGCTGAGGTAGAACTCACTTGAGCCCAGGAGTTCAATGCTGCAGTGAACAAGGACTGTGCCACTGCACTTCAGCCTGGATGCCAGAGTGAGATCCTGCCTTAAATACAAATAAATAAATAAAGTAAACAAAGAAATATGTAATTTAAAAATAAAAATAAAAGAGTCATAAAATGACTGAGTGAACTCTTTTATGCCAATAAAATTTAAAATTCAGATGAAAGCATCAAATTCTAGAAAAATAAAATTTATCAAAATTGACACAAAAAGAAATAGAAAGTATGAATTGTTTTCTAACTATTAAGGAAAGTAACTCTGTATTTTTTAACTTTTCCGCAAAATAATCTCTAGGCTTTGATGGTTTGTCACTGATAAATTATATTAAATATTATCATTTAAAACTCATAAATCATACATAAGCTCTTCCAGAAAATAAAAGAAGAGGAATCAGTGTCCAACTTGTTTTTTGAAGTCAGCATAATCACATCAAATGTTTCCCCATCTTCCCTCAGACTCTGATCTCCTTGGCAGGACTCTGCGCTTCCCCAAATCACACCTTGCTTCAGTGTCTAGTTCAAATCCTGCCACTTCCAAGAAGTGTTCCCCAAATACATATCACATTGAATGTATAAATGTTATAAAATTGTAACTATTTGTATAATTTTAGATGAAAGGAGGCTTTGAGATCATTATATGAAGTCCCAGTAAGTCTCCAGCCAGAACCAGAAAACCAGTCTCCCAACATTTTGTTCAGGGTTCTTTTTACCACACTACTGAAGGTCACTCTTCAATGTGGCAACTTTATAAAGTGGGAAAAGAGGACACGGGCTTTGGTTGGTGTTGGTTTAATGTAGACTTCTCCTTAGTTGCTTTTTGAAACAGTGTGTGTAGCATCATGGAGAAACATTTCCACCCCTAACCTTGTAATGATAATCTTATGCGATATCAGAAGACTACACAGAGATGACATAAAATATTAATATTTTAAGAGTGTTTCTGACTTTTTCTTGTGACCCTGTATTATGGGGAAGGAACAACTCTTAACTAAGTACCTACTACTAAGTGTGGAGAACTTCCGTAAACCAGGTGTGATGCTCAACAATTTACATGCCTTCATTTACCCAATCCTAACCCTAATCCCACAGGCCTGCCTCAAGGAGCTGGCAGGAACAGATGGTGCATACACAAGGGTGGCTAAAGAGACATTAATGAAGGAACAATTTACAAAGGTGTTTTCATGATGAAGAGAATGCAAAAGGAGCAGATGAAACACTCAGGGACTAGGTCTTAAGAGGCCAAGTAGAGGGGATGGTGTCCCCAGAACTTGAGCAAAATGAATAGCCTTACAGAGTGCTCTGTGCCTCCATGGAGGACAGTTATCATGGGCCAGTAGGCAGAGAATGAGGAGGAATAATTATCTCATTCCCCTCCAGCCCTGGGATACTGTTTCCCATGGTTGAATCCAGATAGACAGATTCAGCTGATCTCACTAGAGGTCAGCCTTCAAACAAAGGATAGAGAAGTGGAGCCTGTCAGGAACTGCTGCCTTATTTTTACAGATGAAGAAACCAAGGTATCCCAGGACTCATACCCATGCATTTCAGATTCCAAAACTCTGATCTCATTTACCTGGTTGACCACCAAAAGGTGCACAAGGAATATATGCTATATTCTTTTTCTCTGTGTCTTTTTGCTTTCTTATTAGACAAACTCTTGATACAGCAAGCTGAGTTTCCTTTTATTCTGTAATTGTATGTAGTTGAAAGGTCTGATGCTCAAAAAGTACAAAAAACGTCAATTAAGCAAAAAATGTCTATTAACATAATGTGGTTTGGGAGTGTGGATGTGGGTGTATGTGAGACTGGGGCCAGTGAAATCACATCAATACATCCATTAAAAACAAAAACAAACAAAAAAACCTTTCAGTTCTACAGGATCCTGTCAAATCTTGTCTTGTATTGTCTCTAAGTTACAGCAAAGCAAGAGTACCATTTTTTTCACTCTAGGAGATAAAACTTCTGTCAATTAGATTAAAAAACATGATGACCTCTGGTTCCTGTAAGTTCCCCAATTTCCATTTACATTCTGGGGAGCAGTATCAAGAGACCTCAAATCAGAGCATTGGTCACACGTGCATGAACAGAAAAATGAACACATACGCTAAGCCTTATCTGAAATTTTAGTTAATTTTCTTTTTCTTCTTAATTTTTGTGGATTCTTAGCAGATGTATATATTTATGGTGTACACGAGTTGTTTCAATATAGGCGTGCACCATTTTTATTAGGGTGTGTTGGCTGGAGCTTTTTTTAACTAACAAAGCAAATATGAAAAATGAAAACCAAGCAATGCAAACATAAAACATCACCATTTATTATAAAAATTACAATTCTGCTTATTCTCTAATTAGAACAGTTTAACCTAATGATAAAGTTGTGATTGCAAAAGACAGGCGACTGCTATGCAGACCTTGTTTGCCATGTTTCTGGTAATGGTGCAATTGTAGGAAGCTGGATTTCTAATAGAAAGACTACAGAATGCTGCGACTCTAGGAGTGGAAGTTTCACATTTACCATCTACTGCTTGCTGCATACCCCACTGCATGGGTCACTGAGGTGCCCCACACCTGAGGAATCGAAATCACATTAAGATGTGAGAGCTCTGGGAGAACATGCCGCCACTTTTAGGAAGTACAAGAGAATTGGAAGGGGGAGTCCTATAGACTGAATGTTTCCATCCCTCCCAAATTCATAAGCTGGAATTTGAATCCCCAATGTTACAGTATTAAGAGGTAGAGCTTTTGGGAGGTGGTGAGATCATGAGGATAGTGCCCTCCTCCATGAATTTAATACCTTTATAAGAAGAGATAGGAGAAAGCTTACTTCTTTTGTCTCTCCTCTCCCAAGTAAAGACACCCGAGGAGGACAGTCATCTGCCAACCTGGATGAAGGCCCTCACCAGAACCTGACCATGCTGGCACCCTGATCTCAGGCTGCCCAGGCTCCAGAACTGAGAGAAAAGAACTCTGTTGTGTAAGCCACCCAGGCTATGGTATTTGCAATAGCAGCCTGAGCAGCATAAAACAGGGCAGGTTCTAAGACCTGGACACTCTAAAGGTACAAAAAGTATGTATATTCCCATCGACGATCTGCTCTTCTGATAGACCTGCCAAGATCCTGAGGTTCACAACCAGGAAGGTCAACACACGTTTGCTAAATAAATGAATGAGGAGTGGAAGTGGAGATGATGGAGCAGGTACATGGCTAAAAACTTGTTTATTTCAGAGCCCATTCCTTACCTTCCTACCTTCCTAGAAGGCAGGCAGAACATCTCAGTTCCATCATGCAGAGAAAATTTAGTTGGGATGATACCACCTTCCAGTTCCTCACAAAGACACAGGTGACTACTTACTGATCTGCACTCTGATATCTCTCCCTGCGCCCTGAGAAGGAAGCAGGCTTTGAAGCCTCACTGTTGAGTTTGGCTATGTGTTTCTCACTCCCCCTCCCGCTTCTATCCCTCCTAATTATGGAGTCCAGGCCACTATCGCCACTGGTCCAGATCGCTGTTCTAGCATCCTAACTGGACTGTCAGCTGCTATTTTTGTCTTTCAGCAGTTTATGGAAGACTTAGTAGCAGGAGTGACCCTGTTGCTTAATAGCAGGAGTGACCCTATTCAAACATAAGTGACTTTGTGTCACCTCTCTGCTCAAACCATTCAGTGGCTCTCCATTCCTTTCAGAGAAAAGCCCAATTTTTTATGGTGACCACAAGGTTCCACATGGCCTGGCCACTCAATGCTCCTGTGGCATGAGCTGCTACAGCCACATGGGCCAACTGCGTTTCAACCTCAGGGCCCTTGCACAGGCCTGCTTCCTCTGCCACGAAGTCCCACTCCAAATGCCGGCAGGCTCACTTCTTCACCTCCATGAAGTCTGCATTCAAGTGTCCCCCTCCTCAATTAAATCCAACTGGGTCACTCCATTTAAATTCCAACATCCTCCATTACTGAATTTCCAAATCCTCTTACCTTGGTTGCATTTTCTTTTTCGATATGGCTTATCACCTTTCCATTTGTTATATAATTTACTTAATTATAGAATATGATATAAGGTTATATACTCACGTTTTTTGTTGTTTCCTTCCTCATCTTTGCTGCCCATGCAGCTGCCAGCCTTCAGCATGAGAACAAGGACATCAGCCTACTTTGCCCATGGAGCTGTCTCCGGAGCCTACAACAATGCTCAGCCTATCAGAGGCGCCTCCTGTGTCCTTGTTAAGTGAATGAGCAATTAAGGGAAGGAATAATTATTAGCTCCCTTTAGTTATGCGAAGAACAAGTGAGATGCCTGTCACTTTTTGCACCCTGAATCACAGGGTGGTGAAGTGAACAAGCCTGGCACCTGGTAAAAGGCATGGAAGTGCACACTGGCTGCAGAGCCCTGGGAAAGACAGCATGCTGGCGTACTTGATGCAACTGAGCAAACAACATTGACGAGCCATTAATAATTTACAAAATGCTAAAGAATATAACCCACTTTTTAGTTTGAGAGGAGAATTACCGCCAGTGGCTATTATCAGATGCAATTTTTTTTTACCTCCGCGGAAATATGACCATATCTGGAAATTTTATTTTTAGTTGTCACACCCGGGAGAAGCAGGGGGGAGCTGCTTCTGTATCTGCAGAGCAGAGGCTGGGAGTGCAGCTCAACATTCCGCAATGCACTGTGCAGCCCCCGACACAGCATGACCTGGCCCCAAATATCAATAGAGCTGAAGCTGAGAACCCAATCCTCCAAAGTACATACAGTGAATACTTTCAAGTTGATTAAGTATGTTCATTCATTTATGTGGAACTATATATGTGATATGCTAAGACTTCATCTAATACAAAATGTAAATGAATCACAAAAACATTTTCTTAACCAGCCCTCTTTCTACAAAAGAAGGTTTAGAATAACATTGATTGAACTAGAATGTGTTCATTCTCATAAATTATTCCTCTTCTTCCATGAAGGTGCTACATATTCATATTTATATAAAATATGTATGTGAAATATTAGATACATTAGAAAATTTAAAAACAAATAATTGGGAAAATAATTTCTTGTGGAGACCTGTATTATTTATGTGTTCATTTATTCATGGCATGCTTTTAATAGCAAAGTCTTTATTTATGTCTGGAGTTTGATTTTGAAACCTTCTAGATCATTAAATAAATGTCTTTAATAATCTTAATACCATCATCAGTAAATTTAGCACAGAAATGCCACAAGAGCCATCAATTTGATCATATTTGAGCTCTGGGACAAATTATGTTTAAGAACATTTCAGCTGAAAGAAGGGGAAGTTTTTACAAAAGTGGAGAAAGAATAGGAAGGAAAGTTAAGTACTTGGCAGTTTGTATAGGATTTTTATAATGTGGTAGTATGATAAAATTAATACTTGTCTCTCAACAACCAAAACCTCAGATGTGTATGTGCAAACCTAAACTAACCTTAACATCTTGAAAATCTGCAGTTACTTAACCTTTATCTCTAGATCTACTGTTTATTTTCTCTATTTACCTTTTCTGCTGCCTTTTTTTTGATAAATTAAAATTTCTAGAAATAAAAGAAACACATTGAGAACAGGCTCATGTTCAATTTACCCTAATTATTCACAGAGAAGACTTTCCAGTTCAACAAGCCTCATTTGTATGCAACTGGCAATTTTTCTAAAAAGAAGAAAAGGGGAGATTTTGCCAATCAATTGGCTTCACCATCCCCTGGCCCCAAAGTGTGTTTAAGAATATTTGCCTGTGCATTCATGTGTTTTCCTTTGCATCCCACAACAGGAAGGTAGACATATGGGAATCCTTGGATGGCATATTGCACACAACTCCAGCTTTCTCAGGTGTTGTTGGGTTTAATGTCAGAATCAACCATTAGGATTTAGCATCAGTGACATGCTAACAAATATTCACTCAGTAGCCATGGGAAAATCACTTTCTCGTACAATTTATGCAATTAAAGTTTCCCATTTTTCTGGATGTATGCATGGAAACCATCCACTGAGGCTGCTGTCCTTTGAGTTGGAGCTTTTGCACAGCAGAACTGGAGAGTTCAATTGAAAATACAGAAGTGAAAAAAAGTGAAAAAAAAAAATACAGAAGTGGAGCTGCTCCAGAGAGGGTGCAGCACGAAGACTCTGCAGGCTATTTCAGGGTGAAGCGAGTGGGCTCAAATGTGCTGAATGCTCTCGCTTGCTAACACAGTGAGCACCAAGATGAACACCTCCAAAATAACAGCAAGACACAGAACTGTAGGAACTCCAAGCCGGGCCAGCCTGGGGAGAGTCTTATCCCAAAAATGCTGCCCTTATGCACAGGTGGAGAATCACCTGAAAAGGACAAGACTCTGTGAGCCAGAGCCCATCCTGCAGAGCGTTAGTGCCTCAAACTCACATTCTGTCCTTTAAATGGTATCTCACTGGGCTAACAATTGAGAGCTGTAAAAATAATTGTTTTCCCCCGTAAGAATGGGCCAGGGCTTACAGCACATTTGTGAGACAGAACGGGAGTCGGTGGGTGAGGCCAGGCATCTAGTTTCCTCCCTTCATTGTCTCATGTTACACAAAACATTTGGTGGTTTTTACCCAGTTCTACAGATGAGGAAGCAGAGACTGGAGGGCTTGATCAACCCCTGGATGTCGTGCAAATACCCTGTAGTAAAGCTAGAATTTTAACCAGATCCTTTTCTGTTCCAAAAGCTGCATCTCTGAGTCATGAGATACGCAGACCATGGCAGATGGTCCCGTGACAGCGTTTATCACCTTAAACGGGAAATCTCAACCCACCCTCCTCCCCCACATCCACTCCCTACTTGAAGATAGAAACATATGATAGGACAAAGCTGTGATTTAAACTTAGCTCAGGATGGTGGTGTGCCTGAGCATATGGAGAAGCTTTTAAATTCAGTTTCAGATTTATATCTGCTGACAAGCAGTAAAATGAAGCTTTGGTCTTTGTTCAGATGAAAAAAAATTTCTACATTATTAGGCGTCATAATATTTTATTCAAATCTTCTTAGAAACTTTTGGATATTGCATCCGGGGGTAAGTGCGCCTCTTTGATGTCATTCAGGAGTGTGTGTATCTTGGTTACTGTGCTCAAAATGCATAAGTCCAGTTTTTTCAAAGACCCTTGGTGTTATACATTACATTGCAATCAAGAGAATTGAATGTGGAAAGTAGAGTTTTTTTAAAAAAGTAAATTCCTTCAACTCCTAAAGTCAGCTCTTTGAACTGATGATAAGATAAGATGATAAAGAATGCGTCAGTGTTACAGCTTCCAGTGCCATTCCACCAATCCCACATTCATTAATGCTACACTGATTCAATGGAATATTGAGAAGAAATATTTCTCTAGTGTAAAAGTAAAGCAGGAATTATAAACTCAGTAATTAAGTTAGGATTAGGTTTGCAGCAATATAATGTACATACATGCAGATGTAGTTCGTTACTCTTACACGTAAAAGTGATGTAAAGAGAGGTGGTCCAAAGCTGTTCATGTCTACTATGCCTCCTTGCCTTCCTGAAATGACACTTCACAATACAGAATGGCTGCTTGTGCTCCAGCCATCATGTTCAAATGCTAGCCTGCAGTAAGGAGAAAGCAACAAAAAGAACATCCTCATTCTTCTTAAAGAATGCTTCCTAGAGAATATTCATTTCACTTCCAGCTATCTGTTGGTGGTTAGAACATAAAGTATGTGGTCACATCCAGCTACAGGAGAGGCTTGTAAATGTAGGGCTTATTTGGGCCCCCAAGTGCTAAACTAAATTCTGGAGTTGTAATATAAAAGAAGAAGAGGAGAATAGGTATTCAAGTAGGCATACTCTGCAATTATTTCTATGTCACAACTATACCTGTGGGATAAACTTTTCAATTAGAGCTCCAATTCTGACAAGAGTGAGAGGGACTGAGGCAGTCTACAACACATTCTGTGATCCTGGTTCTGATGACGGGGCCCTGAAACTTTGCACCTCAGTTCCCTTGACTGGATCTCTGGGCTCCTCTCTGGGTATGGGTTCCATTACCCGTGTCTCTCCTGGGCTGAGGTCTTGCCTTCCCTGAGCGAGTCTTGCTCCCTTACTCTTGCTTGTTCACCTGTTCCCACAATCTCTAGGCACTAGAACCTGGTCCCAGCCTGGTCTCAAAGCCAGGCCTCTAGGCACTAGAACCTGGTCCTAGCCTGGTCTCAAAGCCAGGCCTTGGGTGAATAAAAAGAGCATCAGTTTTGGGTTCTGCTGGACCTCAGTTCCAAGCCCACGTCCGTGACTTGTGAACCACCTGGCTTTGTGCAAATTAGCCTATATATACTGCAATTTCCTCTTTTGTGTAAAATTGTAATATTAACAGTATTTACTTCATCTGAACTGCAATGAGTGTTAGCCACTACTGTCATTAATGTAAGTTTGTGGACATAAGGCCTATGTCTTTGTCTAGTACAAAGATATCCTGAAGAAGAACATGCCTAACCCCTCTTTGATTTAATGAGATCTTCCCATATCTCTGGTTCTAATGGGATAAAGTTCCCTAAATACTTAGTGCTGGTCTACATCACTGCTTTGTCACCTCAGCTCTGCTTTGTGATGGGACGGGGACCCTTCCCTCCTCTGCAGCAGATCTGTCTCTCTCAAATATGTTTGTCTTCAAGTGTCAACTCATGCCATGCTCTCTAAAGTTGGGACCCCTCATGACATGGCAGGATGAACAATTTGTACATAGCAAGTGCAATTTAAATTCCTATCTCACAGATTAAAGGCAGCTTCCATTTGGGCTTCTGTGGCCACCTTCCAGAGCCATCAAATGCTGTATCATGAAAAAGTTCACCTTGAAAAGCTCTCTGCCGTTGCCAGCGATACAGCAAGTCTTTGGAGCATAAAGCCAGAGAATTGCCAAAGTAATGTGACAGCAACCATTTAGTGACGCAGATAACAGCCATGAGAAGCCAGACAGAAGGATTTCAGTCTAGCAGGTAAGTATTAGCTCAGCCATTATTCAAAACATGCCTGTCCTGAGATCAAGTTTGCTAGAGAGAAGAAGAATCAGAGGAGCTGGTGATATGGGCATTGATCAAAACGAAATTTATCATTTTTCTTTTAAAAATGTTTATAAGCTATTTGACAAGTTTTGCAAGTTTTACATGTTTTGCAAGTCAATTTTACCCCCTATGTTTATCTGTCCCCAAGACAATGCCTTATATCAGGCTTCTGGCATTGATTATCTCAGTTAAAGACCTCTTTAATGGCTTCTCAGGTCCCAGTGACACTACTTCCAATCAAGCCTCTACCTTTGCAGAAAATGTGATTCAAAATGTAAATTGAATTGTGTCACTCCCTTGCTGAAAAGGCTTCAGTGGTTTTCCACTGACTTCTGAATAAAGCATGATGTAAGTCTCAAGATGACCTGACAGGTCCTTGCTTTAATGTTGACCAACCCCTGGCACACATGCATGTGTGTGCACGTGCATGTGCACGCACACACACACACACACGCAAAATTAACTCCAGCCACCCTGAAGTCCTGGAAGTCCCCAGCATCTTCCCTCTCACCCCTGAACCTATATCTCCATCTGAGATGGTTAATATTGAGGGTCAACTTGATTGGATTGAAGGATGCAAAGTATTGTTCCTGGTTGTGTCTGTGAGGGTGTTGCCAAAGGAGATTAACATTTGAGTCAGTGGACTGGTAGAGGCAGACCCACTCTCAGTCTGGGTGGGCACCATCTAATCAGCAGCCAGCATGGCTGGGATAAAAGCAGGCAGAAGAATGAGGACACATTAAACTAGTTTAGTCTTCTGGCCTCCATCTGTTTCCTGTGCTGGATGCTTCCTGCCCTCAAACATTAGACTCCAAGTTCTTTAGCTTTGGGACTTGGACTGGCTTCCTTGCTCCTCAGCTTACAGATGGCCTATTATGGAACCTCACCTTGTGATCATGTGAGTCAATATTCCTTAATAAACTCCTCTTTATATAAACATCTATCCTATTAGTTCTTTCCATCTGGAGAACTCTGACCATCCCTCTTGCTGCATTGCCATTTAAGCCACCCTCTTTCTGTAGCTATTTTCCATGTCTCCTTCATTCCCAGACCTCAACTTCTTCAGAAAGTTGTTCTGACCATCCATTCTGGGTAAGAAACCTCTTCTATGTGACACTATCAAGCCCTCACTTTCTATTGTGGTCTGAAAATACCTGTCTCCAGTATTGTTTGGGAAACATATGAGGATCAGTCCTCTCCCTTTCACCTACATATTTTATAACCATTTTCTACTACACCAAAATAATGCTGCATATCAAACAACCCTAAATCCTTCTATGGCATACAGAATTAAACATTCGTTTTTGCTCATGAATATAGGACTGGTTGGGCAGCCCTGCTGACGATGCCGGCTGGGCTTGTGCATGTACCTTCAATCAGCAGATGGTCAGGGGCTAGCTGGTAAGGATGCCCTAAGCAAGGAAAATTTATCTCTGCTCCATCTGGTGTCTCATCCTCCAGCAGGCTAGCTTGGACTTGTCCTCATGGTGGGGGTGAAGCTCCAGGAAAGAGCACTGAAGCACATAAAGAAAGACCTCCTGAAGCCTAGGCTCAGCACCAGCACATCATTTGTGCTGAATTCTTTTGGCCACTGCAAAGGACAAAGCCAAACCGGGGTAACAGATTCCAGCTCTTAATGAAAGGAGCTAGGAAGTCACTTTACATAGGTAGTAGAGCTAGGGAAGGTGTGAACTGAGACCATCAGTTCAATCAATCTATGGCTTAGCCCCAGTGCCTACTCAATCCCTGGTTGCTCAAGAAATATATATTGCATGAATGAAGTGAGGAAAACGGAAAAAACAATGTTCTGAGGTTTAAGTGTCACCAGTGGCATCAATAAGGCAGCTGGATCTGGCAACCTGATACCCATGAACTTGGCTAGCCACGCTGGAGCCAGACAGCAGGCGACTCGGAATGTGCCCCTGCTTATTTCAGAGGACCAAGATGAGAAACAAGGATTTTCCACAATGAGTGTGTGCCTGAGCATCTTTCTGTTTCTGCTTTAATCTCTGTATTAATCACACTTTTTGCATTTTATAATGCTTTGATATCTTGGGGCTTTGTCATCCTAGAGAGGAACTGCCCCTCCAGGATTAGCTAATTCCCAGAGACAACAGACAACTTTCCCCCATAAGCATCCTTTGATATGCATTCTAACCAATCCCAAGTTCATACTCTCCACCTGCCTCCTTTTATCAGATGTCTGTAGTCTGGGGCACTATTCCCCTGCCTTAAATCACCCCAGGGTGAGAAGTAGGCAACTGGAGACCCCCATATGTCCCAGAGCTTGCTGAAATTATTCAAACTATCCAATTCTAAGTCTGCTCAGCTGCTTACTCTGCCTCACCCATTCCTTCACTGAGAAACCACAGAAGGGCTATCCACACCATCCAACCCCCACCCTGCCCCCACCAACCCTACCTCTGCCTCCTGACTGGCCCTGGTGCTTCCTGTGGCTTTTGAGGCGTGATGTGCCCTCTCCTCTGGGGAACTGACTCACAAACCGTCTCTTCAAAGGCAGTCATCTCCTGATCTGTTTGGCCTCCCCATATTTGAATTAAAAAATTAAATTCCCGGATACATATTATAACAGCTTCAATACCTGCCTTCGAAAGGCCTGGACACAGGGAAGGTGGAGAAAGGAGCAAGTCAAGTCAAGGAGAACATGTTCAATTGCAGTGTGGCGAGGGAAATGGTGATGTGCATGGCCTGTATGTGTGTTTCTCTTGCCTGTCTCTCTACTGTCTTCCCTTCCCTTTGCCCTCTCTCCCATCCTTATTTAAAGTCTACAACAGAAATGATTCATGGTCCTATTTTCAGCACAGTGACTGACTAGCAATGCAAGGCAGAGCATCCATCAACATGCAATGATGTTTCACCCCATACAATCCCCTTTCTCTTCTCTCCCCTATATCTCTTCTCTCTTACTTTTTTTTCCTCTACTCTCACCTCAAACCTTGTTAATATGCCTTTTCCAGCATTTCTCACCAGGGTTGCCATTAGCATATTGAAGGGGGAGCACAGAATTTAATAAATGTGGCCCTACTTACTAATTGCAGTGGTATCTCCAGTTAGTGGGACCCTCAGACGTTTCCTACCACCACGTAGAAAGCCAATGCTACACCTTGCTTGAGAGGATAAGCACCTTGGCCTTTCTTTCTAGTTTTCCTCATTGAACTAAGCTAACTAGTCAATCTAGTTATGTAATGTCACTGGTTAGTCTTCCTTGTTTGGTCATATGTGGCTGCTTCAGCATAAACACATGCTCCACTGCTGTAGGGTAAAATCTGAGTAGGAAGCTGAGATCCCAGTAGGGAAAGGAACTGAAAAATACAACAGCACCCTGCTTCCCACTCCTGGGTCAGTGCCTCTCTCTCCCTCTGCCTGGTTCCCCTTCTCCACATCCTCCCTCCTTCTCATTTTGCCCCTTCATTTGTCTCCTGCCACCTGCCAGCCATCTCCACTCGCCTTTGCCTGCACTCACCATCACAGCCCCTGGGGGACGTTCGGTTGTATCCAGGGCTCTTATGCAACATAGAAAATTCTTCTTTAATGTGACTTTGCTGATATCAATTAGAATTTCTCACAAGTAACATTACTAAGACATCAAGGGATAAAAATACTCAGGATGGATAAATTGACTGCATTTATTCCTTCCCAACACTAACTCGAGTGTGGCCACGGTTCGGTCTGGGGAGCTTTATGGGAGGCTCACAGCCCTGGCTATTTCTCTCTGTGGCTTCGTTGCTGGACAATGCACTCCAGTGCTGTTTGGACCGGCTGTGGAGCGGCTTTGTGGCTGGCTTCTCTGTCCAGCCAGAATTGGCCTCCTGTTACCTCTGTGAGTACTTCTGCCTAAGTCCCTTCCTGTTTGATATGCTGTTGGCTTCCGTTCAGGTGTGCAGCTGCTTTAGGACTGAGAATCAGGTGTCGTCTCCACCACCGGGGAGAGAGGCACATTCATGAGATGTCCCAAGACTCCACCCCCGGCCACCTTCACCCTCCTACAAGTCCTCCATTCATTCTCCTGACCCCTGTTTCTACCTATTCGACTGGGCCTGTCTGTGGGATTCTCATTGCTTGGGTATTCCCACTAGCATTTCCTTAGTCTTTGTTTATTTATTCTATTTCACTTCGTTCTATTTCATTGTTTGCCTAGTGTCCTAGGCTAGTATAGGAGAGAGAAAAACCCTTGAATGTGTAACTACAATTCTGTATGCCTGCTAGGAAGAGGAATCATTACTTTCAGAATAAATAGCTTTTGGTTTAGCCAGTTCAGGGATAAGTCACTCAGGAAAAAAGAGGCCTCAGGACATGGCTTATATAATAAAGAAATAAGAACAAATCTATGAATATAGTCAAAGTAATGAATTGGGGTTTCGTGAAGGGAGAAAACTTGGAAAAGTTCAGCAAGGAAGTAGAAGCAAATATCCTACGAAAGGGTTTGGCCAGCAGAAAGGCCTAAGGAACATTTCAGGGATGTGGGTGTCTAAAATCTAATTGAAAGGATGTGTTCTTGCCCTGTCTTGTCTGCTTGCTCATTCTTTGATGTAATATAGCAATGCTTAATAACACAATCTCCCTACCCTCCCACACAGACGCAAGCCTTTTCCTCAAAACTTAAAGTCTGTTGCAGACATAACCTCCTGTTGTCCATACTTCAGGGGGAAAGATAAGGAATAGAAAAGGACAGCAGGCCCAGCAAAGGTGGTGTCAGCCGGTTCTGCAGAGCTTGGCCTTTGCGGTCCGACCACTCACTCTGACACTCTGTCACTAATTTTGTGACTCAGAAAATTATTTCTTAAACTTCAAGTTCCATGTCTGTCAAATAGGGATAGTGATGATACCTAATTTATAGGGCTGAATATTTAGCTAGTTGTTATTGGTAAAGCCTAGTGTACCATACGTTTTGTTAAATGATTATAAATGTTCAAACATACTAGAGAGTTGAAAGTGAGCACAGGAACCAAAAGTAATCAAGAAAATCAAATCCCAGAAGGACCAGGATACTAGTTTTGCACTTCACACGTTACAGGCATGATCTGACTTCATGTGAATCTAAACAGACCAGGACACCGCAATTGATATCAGGGTGACACTTGCGTTGCTCCCTGGTTTCCATGCTATTTTCAGGGTTGAAGCACCCTACTTCCTGCTGAGTTACTGTTTCCAGCTTGAAAAGTTCCTCATGTGAGTCCTGTGTAGAGCCGGGACACCCACCGTGGTCCAAGCTCAAACACAGCCTTAGACCTCTTGGCTTGACACCGGTGTATGTCCTTGCAGTTACCTCCATGGCTCTGCAATATAGCAGCCGTCGCTCTCTAGTATGAGCGCAGAAACTCCGCCCATAAGAGCAGAAAAGGAAATTATTCACAGCAACAAAATGCAATGTTGGATTGATGGCTGATGCCAGAATCTCACAACGGCCAGGAGAACCAGTCTTAGAAAATGAGCAGCAAAAAGGAGGGCTGCGCAGGAGCCACGGTCACAGCCAAGTTAGTCAACACGGCCAGGGCTGCGAAGACCTTGCCACACCTGGCCCAACCGCACCAGCTTCAGCAGCTGCTGCTTCTGCTTCTCTCGCTGGGCTTCCACGGCTTCCACTTAGGCTTTCGCTGGGGGGTTGCTGGGAGGTGAGGGGGGAGGTGGCTTCTAAGCACGATTGCTGAAGCAATACTTGTGCTGTCCTTGCACGCCAGATGCCAGGACCACTGCAGCGGTCCCCATGTGCCCCCAGGTAACGGCATTTCTGCCTTCCCACCTCTGACTCACTGGCTCCCACTACAAGCTCCGTGGTGGGTGGCTCCGAGGCCAAGCCTAACACATGCACAGAAGGCTGGAAAGCCAGCATCTGACATTTTCACCTGCTGTGGTGGGAGGTGGGCTATGATTCGTCCAAGATTCATGACGTGGAGGTTTCCCCATAAACAGGGAGGGCTTTGATACTCCGCAGCCAAGGCAGAGAGAAGCCAACACAGCAGTGAGTACGAGCCGTGTGCACTGCGGGCCTGAACAGCCAAGCACACGGGGCCAGCGGCAGACCGGGGTCCTACTCACCGCCCAAGCTGTGGGACCTGTGCGATCATTCAAATGAACACTTCGGATATATCTATTGATTGACAGATAATGCGGTCTTATTACATTATTATATTGGCCTATGCAACAGTTCTGTTCTGAATCTATTTTTAAAATACACTTATTTCCATACACGTGCATGTATGTGTGTATAGTAGGGTAAAATTTTATAGTGATTGCATATATTAAATAAATATATATGCAAAGCTTGGAATATAGTTATGCTTTAACGACTTTCATGCCCCTAGTATTTTTCTAGAGTCAGTAATTTCAATATAACCTTATTGTGTTAAAATGTTTTTCACAAAATTTCCTGCACTATTCTTCTGTATATATTTATGGTTGATACATTTGAAATAGTTGACACATGCAGTTGACTCTTCTTTGAAAAGCATAGTATTTTTTAAAGGAGAAAATAGCCTTTCTATGTTTTGCCAAGGTATCTGATAAATTCAGATCAAATCCTGCTAAATGAAGGATAGTCTTAACTAAAATTATTTTGTATTAAAAAGGATACTGTGCTCTGAGTATCGTCTTTTGTTTGTTTTTGACAGAGTCTTGCTCTGTGGCCTGGGCTGGAGAGCACTGGTATGATCAAGGCTCATTGCCCCGTGCTCAAGCGGTCCTCCCACCTCAGCCTTCCCTCTCAGCCTCCCAATAGCTGGGACTAGAGGCATACATCACCATGCACAGCTCTGGATTACTTCAATAAATATTTTTCAATAAATATTTCTTCAATAAATATTTAATAAGACAAAGCTCATGGAAAGTTATCTCTATTATTTCCTGGAATATTGTGCCCAGTTTTAGATGATCCAAAATTGTGATCTTTTCATTTTTATTATATGCTGGTTCAGAATAGAAATTTTCTAATTAAAAATAGCATCATCATCAAAATATTCTTCTAAGTCAAGATTATCCAATGTACAGCAAATGTCAAATCATTTCCTGTAGACTCTCTGATATACCCTCACTGGATGTGTTCTCTCTGCTTCTGTGCTTTTGTAAGAATAAAGAGCCCTCTCTCCCTGCTAGCAAATTTTATCCTCAATGATCACAATTTACTAAAAGCTTTGGAAGATAAAGTTGTTTGGTGCTCCACGTGTTCAATTATTTATTAAAAATTTTCAACCAGTTTTGAACAAAATACAACCAAAATGTAAGGGGCTTGTTTCCAAAATACATTCAATACCACAGAGGTCACTTATTGTGGTTTTAAATTAATCCTTCATAAGGGCTCACACATTTTCTAAAATCGGATTCCTAATGAACAGCAAAGAAAGCTCAGACTGTAAGACTGAAGTTTTATTTATTTATTTATTCGTTACTTTAATTCAACATCACTTCATCAGAAACAATGTTGTAGTTCAGATATAAATATATAGAAATTTTTATAAATATATAGAAAATTAGGTATAAAAATATAGAAAATTTTGTTAACTGCAAATTCAGTTTCAATTGGTAGTATCATGCATCCTGTGTGATTGGTTGTAATGATGGCCTCTGTTTGTGCTACAGCTAATCACACATACATTTGTGCTCTGTAGATTTCTTAATTTAGTTTAGGATGTTGTTCATTTTCTTTCCACACTATGCTTTAGTGAAACTTATATTCATAGTATAAGCACAAAGACAAATAATTTCTGTTTTCCATGTTGAATTTTAATTTAATTTACAATAGCATTCACAAGTTATGCCAGATATTTAATTTTTGACAGAAAAATAGTTCAAACCTTTAGGCTCATAAATTGAGTTAATAAATCAAATAATTTTTGGTTTTACTTTAACTGATTTTATATTTGAAGCATCTGGTGTCACTGATTGAAAGTGGAATCATTTAACTGTTTGCCAAGTTCTTCTGCTAATGGAGCTAACATTTAACTAAGCATCAGTTGACGTTTCATGTATGCACAAAAAATTGCAAATGAAAAATATGCACAATTAATTTAGAATAACAGGTGCTTGATATAAATACAAACACATGATTCACTGAGTGAAATGTAATACAACTTCTGTAATAGCACTCATTCAAGCTTCATTTTAGGCACATATTTGTTAAAATAAATACTAGCTAACTAAAATAGGACTAAATTAGAAATCAGTAACAGAAAGATAAAAACCTCATAATAATTCAATATTAAACAACATACTTCTATGTAACATATGGGTGAAAGAAGAAAACTTGAGAATTCTTAAAATATTTTAAACTAAATGAAAAAGAAAATAATACTTACCAAAATTTGTGGAATACATCAAAAGTAGATCTTAGAGGAGAATTTATAATATTGACAGCATATATTAGAAAGGAAAAAGTATCTAAAATCAATAATCTAAACTTTCACCTTAGGAAACTAGACAAAGAAGCAAACTAAATCCAAAGTAAGCAGAAGAAAATAAGTAAGAATTCGAGAGGGAATCAATAAAATTGAAATTAAAAAGCCAATAGAGAGAAAACTCAATAAAATCAAAAGCTGATTAGACAAAGGACACAAATTACTAGTATTAGAAATGAAAGACTGAACATCACTACAAATCTCACGGGTGGTAAAAGGATACTGCAAGACTACTATGAGCAACTCTATACCCATACATTTGATAACCTAGATGAAATGGATCAATTTCTTGAAAGACACCATCTGCCAAAACTCACATAAGGTTACACAATCTTAATATGGCTATATCTATTAGGTTAAACCGGTAATTAATAACCTCCACAAACAGCACCAGGTCCAGGGAGATTCACTGGTGAATTCTACCAAACATTTAAGGAAGAAATTGTATCAATCTTTACATTCTCTTTCAGAAGACAGAAGCAGAAGGAATACTTTCTTACTCATTCAATGAGTCCAGCATCAATCTAATACTAAAACTAAAGACATTACAAGAAAACTACTGACCAACATCTCTTATAAACATAGATGCAAAAATCCTTAATAAAATATTAGCATATTGAATCCAACAATATATAGAAATAATAACACTAAGACCAAGACCAAGTGGGACTTACCAGGATTGCAAGGCTAGTTTAACATTTGAAAATTAATTAATGTAATCCATCACATCAACAGGATAACAAGGAAAAACCACATGATCATATCCATAGATGACCCTGGGTATAACAATGATTTCACAGATACAGTAGCAAAAACACTATCCACGAAGAAAAATTTGGTAAGCTGGACTTCATTAAAATTAAAACTTCTACTCTACAAAAGACAATGTCAAAGGAAAAAGAAGACAAGCCAAAGACTAGGAGGAAATATTTTCAAAAGATACATCTGATAGAAGACTGTTATCGGAAAATCTCAAAGAACTCTTAAAACTTAACAACAAGAAAATAAACAACCAAGTTAAAAAATGGACCAAAGACCTTGCAAACATCTCACTCAAGAAGATATACAGAACGCAAATAAGCATTTTAAAAGTGCCACATCAGATATTATCAGAGAAATGCAAATTAAAGCAACATTAAGATACTACTACACACCTATTAGAATGGCCAAAATATGGAACACTTAGAATACCAAATGCCAGTGAGGATGCGAAGAAATGAGAAATATCATTCATTGATGATAGGAATGCAAAACAAGACATCCACATTGGAAAACAATTTAGCAGTTTCTTACAAAACTAAACATACTCTTACCACACAATCTAGGAATTGCACTTTTTAGTATTCTATTTACCCAAAAGAGTTGAAAACTTAGGTCTACACAAAAACCTGCATGTTGATGTTTATAGTAACTTTATTTATAATTACCTAAGCTTGGAAGCAACCAAGATGTACTTCAGTGAGTGAATGGATAAGTCACCTGTGATACATTCATACAGTGGTATAAGATTCAGTGCTAAAAAGAAAGGAGGCATCAAGCCATGAAAAGACATAAAGGAACTTTAGATGCATATTTCTAAGTCAACAAAATCAGTCTGTAAAGGCTGCATAGTGTATGATTACAGTCACATGACACTTTGAAAAAAGCAAAACTATGGAGACAATAAAAATATCAGCAATTGCTAGGAATTAGGAGGGGGACAGAAAGCTGAATGGGCAGAGCACAGAGGATTTTTAGGTCAGTGAAACTGTTTACTGCCTGCATATGACACTGTAATGTTTTATACATGTTGTCATTACATATTTGTCCAAACCCATGGAATGCAAACCGTGGTCTTTGGGTGATGATGTATCAATGTAGGTTTACCAGTCTTAACACATGTGTCACTCTGGTGGTGGATGTTGATAATGGGGGAGGTTGTGAATTAGTGAGAGCAGGGGGTACTTGGGAAATCTGTGAACCCTCTGCTGTGAACTCCTCTTAAAAAGTTTTTTAAAAAACAAACACATACACAAAGACTTTAAATACAGATAGAAAAAGAGAAAGAGAGAAAGAAAAATCTAAGTCATCTGTTTTCACTTTGAATACTAAGTGGGTCTTGACAGGACAAATTTATTTTAATACAGCTTTCAGCTGGTAGCCATTATCCCCTTAGAAGTGTGACTTTTCAGTTGGGGATATGCCAGTCCAATATTGTCACTCTTGAAAACAGCTCCTTTCCTTTATAAGTATTTGTCTACTGTATGGATAGAAATAACCAAGTGTAAACACTGGGCACATTGTAAAAGAGAAAGACATCAGCAAGATGATTGGAAAGGAGGTCCCTTGGCTGCTGTCTTCCCAAACAACAATGACTTCACAGCCACTCACGGACAAAAATGCCTTTGTAGGAGCCCTGGGATTCAGGTAGGAGTATGTGAAATGCCAGTAGAACCCAAGACCTAGTAGCTTCCTTTTGAGAGGGTAGACCTGTACCCAGGTAGCAGACTCATAGACTGTGATTTGACCAAGAAATGGCCCCGTTTCCCCAAGTGTTTGGCTACAGCCCCATTTGGCCTTGGTTCTGCTACTAAAACCATCCACCAAGGGGTCCGAAAAGAGTCTCACACAGAATAGTGCCTTGGGAGACAGGCCATTGACCTCGATCCCAGCTATGGATCCTAAAACAGCTCTGTGACTGGCCCTAGCTCCTCCTGGTTGTATCCCAACATCAGTCCTGCATACATAACCACCCAGAGGGAGACACAGTTGGAGAGTCCCTAAGGCAGGGCTTGCCAACTCCTGGTCCACAGCACATCTTGAGACAGCCTTGAACATCAGCCCTAGCCCCTCTCAGCTGAGTTCTGAGAGTAGTCTGCCAACTCAGTTACCTGGAGGGATGCCTGCCTCTATGTGCCCCAGCAGGCAGGCCAGCTGACCTACGTCCCAGAGCAGATCCAGAAAAGACCCCAAATCTTGTCCCCAACCCCTCCTAGCCAGGCTTGAGGGTAGTCCTGCCTCCAGCACCTGGAGAGAAACATGCGCATCAGTGCCCCAGCAGGCTGACCTGCTGATTTCAGTTCCACTGTGGACCTTGAAAGGACCTTATAAATCAGCTCCACCTGCTTTCAGCTGTGATCTGAAAGTAGACCTTCTCACTCGCCCAGGGATAAGCTGGGAGACATATCCATCCATTACTCCAGAGACTCAGCTGTAGAACCTGAAGCAGGCTTTGTGACTTGGTTCTAGCTCCTCTCAGGGGCTAACTAAAAAAATAAATGCTGACATTTCCTGAGCACATGTGTGTCTTCCAGTTTTTAAGTTTCTGTAAAATCAGTACACTCCTATGATGGAAGGTAAATGTTGAAAAACATTCTTGACAGGTTATGTGTCTATCATCAACTCTGTTGAGAAACAAAAATGTAGTATTATTATACTTGCATTTTGTCTTTTTAAGGTTATTAATACTAAAAGAGTAGATTGCAAAATTTAAAAGCAAACATTAAAAGAAATTTAGTTGTAGCACTATCCCTAATTTGAATGACAAAACCCCTGTAGAAAGAGCCAGTCTATTCTGTACACAGAGACAAGAGGATATTCCATGTCAGTCTTCCTCACATATTTTACGGACCTTAGGAGAAAATTTCCCCGGGTTCTCATGGACCTTGGCCTGGGTTGACTGGTTGGCATGCCACATGGCTTGCACAAGGCACGGCTAGATAATTCTCTCACCAGCACCCAAGACCAGAAAGAATAAACCTTCCTTAGATGCTCATGGCTCAGTGTTGGTTTTATCAGGGAGTGCTGCATTCTGGCATTGAAAGGGAGATGCTAGTTATTTTGCAACCAAAAGGGTCAGGGCAAGAAAGACACATTGTCACTGGTCATCTTTCATATATAATCACACTGCAAGAGAGTCTTCTGCTTTCTGCATGTGCTTTTCACAGACTAGAACATGAGACACCAGCAGAAACTTGAAGCATGAACGAAAGGTCTTCAAACCCTGGTCTGGATTCTTTCAATGCAACCATCAATACTTACATTTGTTTAAAAATGAACTCATCTGAGAAAAACACAAGAGTAGATGAAAGGTCAGCACAGAACTTGCAGGTTTAGCAGGAGTGCCCTCAGGGCCCAGCTTCATTTCCAGCCTGTGGAGGCTGGGCAGCTACATCACTACATCACTTCAGATTTTATACTTCATGAGCTGGGCTTCTCTCTAACAGGCCACATGTGCTCTGAACCTGCAGACCACTGGGTATGCTCCAGATTCTCCTGCGGTTAAGGTAACATTATATTTTTCTAAGCATTGTGGCTATTGTACTTAAAAGGACAAACTCTGATGACATGACTATTGTCGTCTTTGATTACAGAGATGACTATTCATGAGCATGTTTAAGATGTAGCATATAAAATAGGAAAATGAGAGTGACCTTGATGAAGTTAAATATAAAATTTGACCTTCTTAGAAACCCACATACTTTCACATAGAATTTCAGTATTACATTTCTCAACTCTAGTAGGTTTGCCTTTTGCGGAAAAAACAACATGGAAATAGATTTGCAATGTCAAGACATTTTCTCTTGAACTCCTTCTTTACGGTTTATAACCAATCTTTAAATCTGAGAATCCGCTGAGTATGCTGGTGGTGTTTCACAATAGGACCTACTAATTATAGATAGTTTTAGGTATTTTTCCTCATGCAGACGATAGTCCCAGCATGTAAGAAAGGTTTTTGGACTTTAGCAAGATTTGCAAGAAAGAACAACACTTTCAAACACCAAGATAAGAATAGAAAGATCTTAACTAGGTAAAGTTTCCACAGAACTCAAAATCTGATTTAAATCTTCCATTACATTTTGGAGTAAGAATCGGGCTTCCTGAAAGCATTACTTTTTAAAAACACACATATTTTTCTCATTGTCTCTGTTCCAGATTCTAAGTGTGTATGACAGTGATACGCCAAGACATCACAATAAAGGCAACTGCAAAACTGCTCAGGATTGTCATTTAACTCCTAACTCAAAATAGTGGGAAGCACAAACAATCGTGGCAGTAATGTGCAGAAACTGTTGGCTATCAGTTTCCAGCCAGCTGGAATATTTTTTCAAATATAATGCTTCCCGAAAGCATGAATACAAAATGCCAGTTTACAGAAGAAAGGTATAACTGCCAGTTAGTTTACCCCATAAAGTAGCTACCAAACAGGTTGTGAAAACCACAAGTGCTTATAAAGAGAATTAATATGTAGAAAGAAAGAACTCTGGATGATCCAGAGAAACGTCTGCAAGTATGGGTGCTCTGCATGTTTGTTTAACTCACCGCGTGGTGAGAAAGGGCCGTGCAGTGTGCAAGACACCACATGCACCTTAGTGGAGAGGAAGCAAACCCAGCAACACTGTGGTGAGCAGGGTGGAAATGGCCCTGAGGAAAAAAACGGTGTAAGAAGGAAAAGCCTGCTGAAGGAAGAATACATGGAATGGGGATAAAGCATAGAATATTTTAGAAGAACAAAATATTGGGGAAAAGAATGCCAGAAATGACTAAAGCTGTGTCCATAACGATTTTAAAGCTGAGAAAGGCAACGGAAATGGTCAAAGATGCCAGAATAAAAGGGTAAGATTGAGTCAAGAGAACCCAACCATCTACCAGAAAGTAATGTTCATTAGAAGCTGCTAGGCTGGTCTCCTCCTTCCCAGTGATGTCTCCTTTAAGCCATGGCTCTGTCCCACTTTAACGGACAGAATTAAAGCTTTGACCTTCTTTACTCTTTCATCAAAGAAAAAAAAGAACTTAAAAACTGTAATCACTAAAAATTCAACTTTCTATGATCAAAGGAGAAAGCGAATCAGCTCTCAAGTCAACCGTCAAAATGAGGTTAAGAGCTGAAAATGACTAAAGAATAATTATCACAGTTTAGTGTGCTCTGCTACAGAGTTAAGAGTATGTCAGCAACTCATATGACAAATTTTCTTACTTGGTGGTTCAGAGCCTGGCCTAACAAATCTGCTCTGGATTGTTCTGAAGCTCCAAGTAAATCACATTTGGTACATGTTTAAATAAATTTTAAACTAATTTCTAAGTTACTGGAATGTTAGGAGGTGTGAATTACAGGTTTGGGGAGCTATAGATTTGCATTATGCAGCGGTGTTTATCATCTCTATTTTTTGCATCTTAAAGCTACAGATGCTTTTTATTTTTAAACAAATGTTTGCAAGCGACCTGAGGAAGTATAACTCACTTCACCTCATAGAAATATTATCATGGATCAAGGCAAAGTGAGCTCTTCCCTATTTCTAAACTCTAGGTTTTTCTTCTTTGTTACTTTGCTTTGCAGGAATTTTACAAATCTGAACTACAAACTAGTTCTCTACAAGGTGGGCTAAGACTAATGTCTATTCCTTATTAAAAAAATAAATAAATAATGCAGAATGTTCACCGTACATAGGATTTCTCCAGAGTGGCTGTGTTCTTTCTGTAAATTAATTGATCAAATAATTCATCAACATATCACTTTTTTTTGCATTTTTGATGAACCTGGGCCATGAGATTATTTTCCAACCATTTATTTGATAATAAATCCATGAATTGTATTTATTATGACAAGAGTTTTATCAAGTAATAACAATTAAGAAGTCTTCACCTGGAGTGATATGTTTTAGTTTGTCTTAAATCTAACTCGTGGGTTTTTTTTCTAAATAAAAAAGAAAATCTGCTGTTTTGACAACTGTTTTTAAAATATCTGCTGCTAATTTTGGTGAGAAAAACTCACATTCTCAGACCCTGTGAGGTTCACCCCACATTCTGCCAGTGACTAAAGGACATAGTCTGTGCACATGTCATGGGGAACAGAGGAAAAAACTCACTTCTTTCCAGTCTCTAAGATTTTGAGCTCACCCATAGGACTTGGTCTTGTCTAAATATTTTCATCTAAGCAGTTGAAAGTCAGAAAATCTGGAAAATATATTAAACAGTTCCAACCTTTACATTACCCACTTAATTTCACTCTAATTGTGGTAAATGCAAACTTCATCTCAACATGATTCAACTCATAAGACATTTACAGTATTCCTTTGCTTTATTTATTTTTTTCACATGATGAGTAGGGTATAATCCTTTGCTTTTGCTTGGAAGATCCCTAGATAGAAAGGTTTTTTTAAAAAAATTCTTCATCCTCCTCATGATTAATTTCAAATGTTTCAGAATTTTATCCACCCCTCAAATAGCAAAGAATCCTAAATATTTACTGTATTAAGATTTGTGGCTGGGTGTGGTGCCTCGAGCCTGTAGTCCCAGCACTTTGGAAGGCCGAGGTGAGAGGATCAGCTAAGGTCAGGAGTTCAAGACCAGCCTGGCCAGCAGAGTGAAACCCTACCTCTTCTAAAAATATAAAAATTAGCAGGGCGTGGTGGCAGGCACCTGTAATCCCAGCTACTCAGGAGGCTGAGGCAGGGGAATTGCTTGAACTCGGGAGGTGAAGGTTGCAGTGAGCCAAGATCACACCATTGCACCCCAGGCTAGGCAACAGGAGTGAAACGCCATCTCAAAAAAAAAAAAAAAAAAAGATTTGTAAGTATTTTTTATTCCAAAGAAGTACTTATTTTTCACAAAATGCTACTCCATGTTTAGTTATGTCATTCAATTCATTTGCTACATTATTTGCCATATGAGACATCATACAATTATCCAAAGACAGGAAGGTAAATGGAGGATGACCCATCACCTAAGTTGGGAATGGTATTCTCTTTTTATGGATTTGAAAACAGAAAAGTAAAAGAATGGACAGCAGGAATAAAGTGCAATAGCAATATGTGAGAGAAAACATTGGTGTAAGAGATAATTTCAGTTTAGGCCTTCAGTGCCTTACAAACAAAAAGATGTATAGGATTTGAACTGCTGCAGAAGACAAACATTATCTGTTTTCCTGACTCTTGCCTCTACCTGGAACTTCTATGAATCTGGACTACCAGGGGTAAGTCTCTCTCCTTTCTCCTTCAAACAGAGCAGCTGCAACTCTGAGTGGTAGACAAAGGCACAGGCAGAGTTCACAGTCTTGGGGGCAAAGTGAGAATATCAGCTTTGGTGTGGCAAGCTTGTGGCACACCTCACCAAGTGAGGTCTTGTACCAGCAAGGTTGCTCGATTGTTCTGAATTTACCCCCACAATGTTGGCATTGGTCAGACTATCTCAAACATTTCCTGAAAGGTTCAGAGTCTCCATCGCTCACTGATGGAGCAGTGACTCCTAGCTAAGAAGACACTATTTTTATGTTCCCTTCATTAAAATGTGATGATTCTGACCAGATTAGGTGACGTCTATTTTTCTGAGGTGATTTTGTTTTACACTGACTGATCAAAACTCTTTCCTCCCTTTAATCTCAGGTCTCCAAGTAGCTGCAGAAAGAAAGATTGGCTTAAAGAAAAGGATTGGTAAATGGTTGGTAAGGACTGGTAAACGATTGGGTGGCTGTCAAGGTTGTGGGCAAAAATGAAACAGCCAGATCAGTTCGTACAGAGATTGGTTAAACAGTCATGTGTTTAAGTCAAAACAAGGACGTAGACCTCAGGAGATGAGCACAGTAAACAGACTGAGGAAATGGAGAATCCTGGCTCTCCACTGGGGAACACAGGGACAATGGTGCTAGCACAGTGGATTGGGTAAGCAGAGTTAGTAGCTCTGGAACTCAGGCCCAGAGACAAACTAACAGGAATCAAGGCCAACCAGTTCCAATTCTCCATAGCCATGTAAAAGTAACCACAAACATAGAAGCTTAAAATAACAACCGTTATTTATGATCTCACAGTTTCTGTAGGGCAAAAGTACAGATGCAGTTTCAGGGACCCACAAGACTGAATCAGAGATGTTGGCCAGGCTGCGTTCCTTTCTGAGACTCTGTGTTTTCTTTCTAGATCATGTGGTTGTTGGCAAAATTCGGATCCTTATGGCTGCAGGTCCCCACTTTCTTTTGAGTCATCAGCTAGGGATCAGGCTTTGGTCCTAGAGGCTGCCTGTTGTTTCTTGTAGCCTTCTCCATAACAGGGAAGTTTGTTCCTTCAAGGCCAATAAGGACATCATCTGCCACAACATCGACTCTCTCTGACATCTTCTATCTCGGGTACAGATGGGATTCAGAGGAACATCCTAGAATTCTGCCTACCACATGGGCTTAAATAAATGAATGTGTGTGAATAATGACTAAATGAATGTGTGAATGAGTAAACTAGCAAGGTTGGGGGATCAACATGGAGAAACAGGCAAACACACAACATATGGGGAAAAAATAAAGAAAAAAATCCCATCAACTAAAAAGTGTGAACAATGTGAACACAGAGAGTTAGTGGACAGAGAAGCTCCCTACAGAGGAGACACAGAGCCACACAGACTTCCAGAAGCAATAGTTGTAACTGCTGATCAGGTACAGAGAGACTGCCCTTTGCAGGGTAGAATATATTTTTGTAAATGGTTGTCTAAGATCACCCAATTTTTAGCAAGCATGAAAAAAAGGAACAAAAGACAGCTGTTATCATGTACAAAGCACTGTTCTCAGAGATATCTAGAAACCTCCATTAATATTTAATATCCAGAAATATACATGCTTCATTATAAAGAGTTTTCAATAGATTTTGTTGCTGTTATTTTGCAGGATTTTCAGATCTTAAATGAACATACACATCTAAATAACCACACATTACTTATCCTCCTGACCTCCCTCTTTCTGTTAATATTACCTTCATTCTCCATGACTCCCTGATATGGACTTTCCAAGGTGACTTTTATTCATTCGTTTCTCTAAAACCAATGTATCTGGATTTGGGTACCATTTTACAGTGCCTCACCAGTACCAAGACCACTTCCATCTCATAATATAATATTGTACAAATAAGGAAAAGGCATCTTTTCCCTCAGGAACAGTTTGGGGTGCAGAGAACTGGCTGATTTTCAGTGACTATCCTCACTCAGCAGAGCCATAGCTTGCCTGATGAAGATGTAACAGGGTATATCATTGCTTTTCAGATGGCTGGCTACATTCATCTCTTAACCACTCTCTACTTCTTTCTCATATCACAGCCATTCACCCTATCTGCTGCTGCTGCTGCTTATCATCCTAAAGTGCATCTCTGTTCAAGTGAATGCATGCCCAAAACCTCTTCTTGCTCCTCTTGGCTGCTACCCAAACCAGATGATGCTTATTAATCTTGCACTCAAGGCTTCCACTCCAGCTGACAACTCTAGTTTCAATTTCACTATACCTCTACAAATACAATGCTCTGAAAAACTTCTCTGGACATGAATTGGTTTTTCACTCAGCAGCTTCACTGGTCGAAATCTTAGAAATGCTTGAAGGCCCTTCTGAAAAGCCACCTAGTCCTTTGTGTTTTGCTCTCCCCTGGCCTTTTTCATCTTCTATCATGGCATCGAGGTTATACTTTTGATACGTACTTCATAGTAACTTTATTATAGTCATCATTTCCTCTTCTTCTGAGAGATGTATCAACCCAGTGCCTGCACCGGTATAATTACGCTGTGTGCACAGTGGCTGCCACGATCATCACTTTCTCTTCTTATTATTTAATTATTAAAAATTTATTTTTAATGGTGTTAAAAACACAGAATATAAAATTTAGCATCTTAACCATGTTTAAGTGTACAGAATAGTGGCATTAAGTATATTCACATTGTTGTGTAACAGATCCCCAAAACTTTTTCAACTTGCAAAACCAAAATATTGTGCCTATTAAACAACAATTCTTCATTTCCTTCTCCCCCAAAAACTGTGATAAGCCTATTCCACTGTTTCTATGAATCTGAATGGTTTATATAACTCATGTAAGTAAAATTATACATTATTTGTCATTTTCTGATTGGCCTGTTTTGCTTGGTATCTCTCCAAGGCTCAGCCATGTCATAGAATGCAACAGAGTGTACTTACTTTTTAAGACTGGATGATATTCCACTGTATGTGTATACTTCATTTTGCTTATCCATTCATCCACTGATAAACTTTGAGTTGCTTCCACATTTTAGTTTTTGTGAATAATGCTGCTAGGAACATGGATGCACAAATATCTCTGTGAGACCTTGCTTTCAACTTTTCTTAGTATATACCCAAAGGTGGGACTGCTGAATCATATGATAGTTCCATTTTTAAGTTTTTGAGGAACTGCCATACTGTTTGCCATAGCGGTTGTATGATTTTACATTCCTACAATAGTGCATAGGGTTCCTCTTTCTCCATTTCTCCACGTCTTTGTCATCACTTGATTTTTACTTATTATTAGATAACCAAAGTATCCATTCTAATGGGTGTGAGATGATACCTCATTGTGGTTTTGATTGCATTTCTTTAATGGCTAGTGATGTGAAGCATCTTTTCATATGCTTGTTTACTATTTCCATGTCACTGGAGAAATATATATCAGTTTAAGTCATTTGCTCATTTTTAAATTGGGTTGGTTTTCGTTGTTGTTGAGTTGATTGCCATGTCCAACGTTATGATGCTTTTCCCCTACATTTGCTTCTAGGAATTTTATTGTTTTGGTTCTTATGTTTCTGTCTTTAATTCATTTTGAGTTAATCTTTTTATAACAAGAAATACACAGGCCCAAATTCATTGTTTGCACATGGATATCCAGTTTTCCCACCCCTATTTTGTTATAGAGACTATCTTTCCCCATTGGGTGATTTTGGCACCTTTGTTAAGATTACTTAATCAGACACATAAAGGATTATTTCTGAGTATTCTTTTCCATTGGTTTACGTGTCTTGTTTTTATGCCAGTGGCACACCGTTTTGACCATTGTCATTTTGTAATATGTTTTGAAATCACTAAGTATAAGAACTTAGTTTTGTTTCCCCTCTAAAATTGTTTTGGCTAGTTGGAATCCCTTAAGTCACCATATGAATTTTGGTATAATTTTTTTAACTGCAAAAAAAAGTCATTTTTCCTAGAGATTACACAGAATCTGCAGATCATTGCAGGTAGTGTTGGCATATTAACCAAAAATATATATTGTTAATATGTTTTTGTTAATATATATTGTTAATATTTTAATTTTACATTAAGCTCTAGGATATATGTGCAGAAAATATATACTGTTAATATATTTTTTGTTAATATATATTGTTAATATTTTAATTTTACATTAAGCTCTAGGATACATGTGCAGAAAGTGCAAGATTTGTTACATAGGTATATATGTGCCATGGTGGTTTGCTGCACCTCTCAACCCATCATCTGTGGTTTAAGCCCCACAGGTATTAGGTATTTGTCCTAATGCTCTCCCACCCCTTGTCCCCCACAGCAGATAGTATGTGTTGTACCCCTCTCTGTGTCCATGTGTTCTCATTGTTCAACTCCCAGTTATGAGTGAGAACATGAGGTGTTTGATTTTCTGTTCCTGTGTTAGTTTCCTGAGGGTGATGGCCTCCAGCTTCATCCATTTCCCTGCAAAGGACATGATCTCATTCATTTTTATGGCTGCATGCAGTATTCCATGATGTATACGTACCACATTTTCTTTATCCAGTCTATCATATATGGGTATTGGGTTTGATTCCGTGTCTTCACTATTGTAAATAGTGCTGCAATAAACATGCGTGCATGTGTCTTTATATAGGATGATTTCTATTCCTTTGGGTATACAAATAACAGAATTGCTGGGGCAAATGGCATTTCTGCTTCTAGATCCTTGAGAAATTGCTACACTGTCTTCCACAATGGTTGAACTAATTTACATTCCCACCAATAGTGTAAAAGTGTTTCTATTTCTCCGCAGCCTTGTCAGCATCTATTGTTTACTGACTTTTTAATAACTGCCATTCTGGCTGGGGTGAGATGGTAACTCATCGTGGTTTTGATTTGCATTTCTTTAATGATCAGTAATGATGAGTTTCTTTTCACATGTTTGTTGGCCACATAAATGTCTTCTTTTGAGAAGATTCTGTTCATATCCTTTGCCTACTTTTTGATAGAGTTGTTTTTTTCTTGTAAATTTGTTTAAGTTCCTCATAGATTCTGGATATTAGACCTTTGTCAAATGGGCAGATTGCAAAATTTTCTCCCATTCTGTAGGTTGCCTGTTCACTCTATGCTAGTTTCTTTTGCTGTGTAGGAACTCTTTAGTTTAATTAGATCTTATTTGTCAATTTTGGCTTTTGCTGCAATTGGGTTTGATGTTTTCGTCATGAAGTTTTTGCCCATACCTATGTCCTAAATGGTATTGCTTAGGTTTTCTTTGAGGTTTTTTATGGTTTGGGGCTTTACATTTAAGTCTTTAATCAATCTTGAGTTAATTTTGTATAAGTCTTAAGGAAGGGGTACAGTTTCAGTTTTCTGCATATGGCTAGCCAGTTTTTCCAACACCATTTATTAAATACAGAATCCTATCCTCATTGCTTGTTTTTGTCAGGTTTGTCAAAGATCAGGTGGTTGTAGATATGTGCTGTTATTTCTAGGTCTCTGTTCTGTTCTACTGTTTTATATATCTGTGTTGGTACTGGTACCATGCTGTTTTGGTTACTGCAGCCTTGTGGCATACTTTGAAGTCAGGTAGTGTGATGCCTCCAGCTTTGTTCTTTTTGCTTAGGATTGTCTTTTGCTTAGGATTGTCTTGGCTCTTTTTTGCTTCCATATGAAATTTAAAGCAGTGTTTCCTAATTCTGTGAAGAAAGTCAATGGTAGTTTTATGGGAATGGCATTGAATCTATAAATTACTTTGGGCAATAAGGCCATTTTCAAAATATTAATTCTTCTTATTCATGAGCATGAAATGTTTTTCCATTTGTTTATGTCCTCTCTTACTTCCTTGAGCAGTGGTTTGCAGTTCTCCTTGAAGAGGTCCTTCACATCCCTTGTAAGTTACATCCCTTGTTATTCCTATTGCAATTGCGTTTGATGTTTTTCTCTATTTGTAGCAATTGTGAATTGGAGTTCTCTCATGATTTGGCTCTCTGCTTGTCTATTGTTGGTGTATAGGAATGCTAGTGATTTTTGTGCATTGATTTGGTATTCTGACTTTGCTGAAGTTGCATATCAACTTAACGAGTTTAGGGGCTGAGATGATGAGGTTTTCTAAATATAGAGTCATGTCATCTGCAAACAGAGACAATTTGACTTCCTCTCTTCCTATTTAAATACCTTTTATTTCTTTCTCTTGTCTAATTGCCATAGCCAGAGCTTCCAATATTATGTTGAATAGGAGTCGTGAGAGAGGGCATCCTTATCTTGTGCTGGTTTTCTTTTTCTTTTTTTTATTTTATTTTACTTTAAGGAATGTTTCCAGCTTTTGACCATTCAGTATATTGGCTGTGGGTTTGTCATAAATAGCTCTTATTATTTTGAGATATGTTCCACCAATACCTAGTTTATTGAGAGTTTTTCACCTAGTCCAATATTTCTTGGAGGCTTTGTTCATTCCTTTTTATTCTTTTTTCTATAATCTTGTCTGCATGCCTTATTTCAGCAAGGTGATCTTCAGTCTTTGATATCCTTTCTTCTACTTGATCAATTTGGCTATTGATACTTGTGTATGCTTCACAAAATTCTCATGCTGTGTTTTTCAGCTCCATAAGGCCATTTATGTTCCTCTAAACTGGTTATTCTAGTTAGCAGTTCCTGTAACTGTTTATCAAGGTTCTTAGCTTTCTTGTACTGGAATAGAACATGCTCTTTTAGATCAGAGGAGTTTATTAATCATCTTTTGAAGCCTACTTCTGTCAATTCATAAATCTCATTCTCCATTCAATTTTGTGCTTTTGTTGGAGAGATGTTGCAATCATTTGGAGGAGTAGAGGTGTTCTGGGTTTTGGAATTTTCAGTGTTTTTGCACTGGATTTTCCTCTTCTCCATGGATTTATCTGCCTTTGATATTTGAGGCTGATGATCTTTGGATGGAGTTTTTATTGGGGGGTGGTCTTTTTATTGATGCTTTTTTTGTTGTTGTTGCTTTCTGTTTGTTAGTTTTTCTTCTAGCAGTCAGGCCCCTCTTCTGTAGGTCTGCTGCAGTTTGCTGGAGGTCCACTCCAGATGCTGTTCATCTGTATATCACCAGTGGAGGCTGCAGAACAGCAAAGAGTGCTGCCTGCTCCTTCTTCCGGAAGCTTCTTTTCAGGGGGCCCCAGCCTTATGCTAGCAGGAGCTCTCCAGAATGAGGTGTCTTTCAACCACTGTTGGGAGGTCTCTCCTAGTCAGGAGGCAAAGGGGTCAGCGATCCACTTGAGGTGGCAGGCTGTCCCTTAGCAGACATGATATGTTGTCCTGGGAGGATCAGCCACTTTCTTCAGAGCCAGCACGCAGGAAAAACAAAGTCCACTGAAGTTGCCATGGCAGCTGCCCCTCCCCACAGGTGCTCTGTCCCAGGAAGATGGAAGTTTTATTTGTAAGCCCATGACTGGGACTTCTGCATTTCCTTCAGGGATGCACTGCCCAATCAGGAGGAGTTTAGAGAAGCAGTCTGGCCATAGCCACTTGCTGTGCTGTTGTGAATTCCACCCAGTCCGAACCTCCCAGTCTCCTTACCACTGTCAGGGGAAATTCGCCTACTAAAGCTTCATCAATGACCATTGCCCCTTCCCCCACCAAGCTAGATCATCCCAGGTTGACTCCAGACTGCTGTGCTGGCATTGACAGTTTCAAGCCAGTAGTTTTTAGCTTGCTGGGCTCCCATCAGAGTGGGACCCGCTGAGCAAGACCTCTTGACTCCCTGGCTTCAGTCCCTGACTTACTGAATCCTGTAGCTCAGTTTCTGCCCAAACAGCTGCCTAGTTTTGTGCTTGAATCCCAGGGTCCTGGTGGTGTAGGCTCACAAGGGACTCTCCTGATCTGTGGATTGCAAAGATCCACGGGAAAAGTGTAGTACCTGGGGCAGATAGCACAGTCTCTCACCCTTCCCTTGGGTGGAAGAGGGAGGTCCCCTGGCTCCATGAAGTTCCCAGGTGAAGCAACACCCCACCCTGTTTTTGCTCAGTCTCCGTGGGTTGCACCCACTGCCTAACCAGTCTGGAATGAGATAAGCTGGGGACCTCACTTGGAAATGCAGAAATCACGCACCTTCTGCATTGATCTTGCTGGGAGCTACAGACCAAAGATGTTTCTATTTGCCCATCTTGGCCCCTCACTTAGCATATTAACAATATTAAGTCTTCCAATCCAGATACACAAGAAGTATTTTGATTTAATTGTCTTTAATTTCCTTCAGTAATGTTTTATACTTATTAGCATACTAATCTTTTACTTCCTTGGCTAGGTTTATGTTTATTTTATTCTCTTTGTCATTATTGTAAATGAAATTGTTTTCTTAATTTCCTTTTCAAGTTGTTCATTGTTAGTGAATAGAAGTGCGACTGATTTTTGCATGTTGATTTTGTATCCTAATATTTTGCTGAATGTATTAGTTTTAAAAGGCTTATGGTGGAATTTTAGATTTTCTACATGTGAGATAATGTCCGCTGTTAATAGGGATAATTTTCCTTCTTTCTTTTCAATTTGGAAGAAGTATGATGTTAATAGTGGACTTTTCATATATGACCTTTATAATGTTGAAGTCATTTTCTTTAGTTTCTAGTTTTTTTGAGAGAGTTTTCTTATCATAATCATGTGGTTTTGTCCTTCATTCTGTTAATGTAGCATGTTATATTAATTGATTTTCATATGCTGAATCATTCTTGCATTGCAGCAATAAATTCTACTTGGTCATTGTATACCAGTCTTTTAATGATTTGTTGAATGTGGTTTGCTAATATTTTGTTGGGGTATCAATATTCATCAGGGATATTGGTTTGACTTTTTTTTCTTATAATGTCTTGTTCTGGCTTTAATATTAAGGCAATGCTGGCCTTATGGAGTGAGTTTGGGAATGTTTCTTTCTCTTCAACTTTTTTGAAAAAATGTCAAGAGGATTGAAATTTTTTTTTATAGAGACACTTTGAATGTTATGTTTGGTAAAATTGTCCACCGGGACTTGGGCTTTTCTTTTTTGGGATGCTTTTGAGTCAACCTCTTGACTCATTATTGGGCCATTTAGATTTTCCATTTCTTCATGATCCAGTCTTAGTAGGTTGCCTGTTTCTAAGAATTTATTCATTTTTTAGGTTATACAATTTTTTGGTGTACAATTATATTCTCTAATAATCTTTTCTATTTCTGTGGTATCAGTTATAATGTCCTCTCTTTCATTTTTTATTTTAGTTACTTGAGTCTTTTCTTTTTCTCTTGGTTAACCTAGGTTTTGTCAATTTTGCTGATCTGTTTTAAAAAATAACTTTTAGTTTTAATTTTTTCCTATTGTTTTTCTATTCTCTATTTTGTTTAACTTTGCTGTAATTTTTATTATATCCTTTCTCCTGCTTGTTTTGGTTTTAGTTTGTTCTTTTTTTTTTCCTGTTTCTTTGAGGTGTAAAGTTAAGCTGTTGATCTGAGATTTTTCTTTTTAAATGCAACTATTTAACCACTATTAGCTTTTCTCTTAGTGTTGCTTTTGCTTGCTTCTGTACGTTTTGATTTCTTGTGTTTTTGTTTTCACTTGTCTTAAGGTATTTTGCGATTTCCCACGTGACTTTTCTTTGACCCACTGTCCATTAAAAAATGAGTTTTCTAATTTTCACATATTTGTGAATTTTTCAGTTTTCCTTCTGCTGTTGATTTCTAGTTTCATTCTATTGCAATCACAAAATATACTCTCTTTGATTTCCATCTTTTAAATTTGTTAAAACTTGTTTTGTGGACTAACATGTGATCTATGCTGGAGAAAGTTTCATGTGTGCTTAAGAATAAAGTTGATTCCTTTGTTGTTGTGCAGTGTTCTGTATAAGTCCATCAGGTCCAATTAGTCTACAGTGCTGTTCAGGTACTCCATTTTCTTATTGATCTTCTGTCTGGTTGTCTCATTTATTATTGAAAATTGTGTATTGAAGTTGTCTACTATTATGTTACAATTTCTCCCTTCAATTCTATCAATGCTTGTATCAGATGTTTAGGAGTTCTGATGTTTAGCATATAAATAGCCACGAAATACCTTTTGTTGTAATTGATAAGTTTTTTATTAACATAACCAACCTAAAAAAAAAAAAAAAAAAAAAAACACCTTGGCAATTAAATTAACTTAATTTTCCTTCTCACTCTCCTAAAAGAAGAAAAAGACATCTTTACAGCAGAAATAATTTGTAGAATTAATATTGAGAAGACAAGAACTTATGCTGCTTTTTCTTTTGGAGAATTTGTCAATTCTAAAAGGAGTTTTTAAGAGGTTGAGTGGCTAAGTAGTGTCCAGCTGAAAGGGCAACAATTGTAGTTTAAGACCCAGCACAGTGGCTCACACCTGTAATCCCAGCACTTTGGGAGGCTGAGGTTGGAGGATTGCTTGAGCCCAGCAGTTCAAAACCAGCCTGAGCAGCATGGTTATACCTCGTCTCTACAAAAAGTCAAAAAATGAGGTGGGAAGATTACTTGAGCCTGGGAAGTCAAGGCTGCAATAAGTTGTGATTGCGCCACTGCACTCTCATCTGGGCAATTATAGAGAGACCCTGACTCAAAAATAAAACGGTAGTTCAGGATATACCAAAGAGCGCTATTTCAATATTCAAGGCTTACATTTGGAACAATGAAAGGCTGTACTATAGGAGTATGGAGAACCTGAAATAAAAAAGCCTCTTTCCACCAAAGACCAGAGCCCATCTTAGTCACCTCAAGTACTAACTGAATTAAGACAAGTTAGAGTGCCATACATACATACATACAATCTAAACGTCTACTTAGAGCAAAAGTAAAAACTCTCTAAAGAAAACAAGTTTATTCAGAAGCTCAAAATGACCTAGAATTTTCACTTAAGAACTCTGGCATTCAATAAAAAATACACAAGAGGTAGCAATAACAAGAAAACAGGATAGTAGAAACCAAGAGGAAAAGCAGACTATATAGAAAGAGATTCATAAAAATTTAGGCAGTGAGATTATCAAAAAAGAGCATAAAATAACTGTAGTTAATATGTTCAAACATATGTTCAAATAATCTAAAAAACAGGATTAAGCATTAGAGTAGGTAATGAAAATTATTTTAAAAGATTAAATGAAATTGTTGGAGTAAAGAAATTCAATAATTGAGACTCTTGCATTCAGAATTCATTGGTTAGATTTAAAATCAGATTAGACATACCTCAAGTGTGAAAGTTCTATAATATCTGTAGTTGGGTCCCAGAAAGAAAGGAACAAATGAATGGACCAAAGCAATATATAGACAATGGCTGAGGATTTTCTGAACTGATATGGAGATATCAAGCAATGAATTCAAAAATTTTACTAACCCCAAGTAAGATGCACATACACAACAACAATCAAAAAGCAAAAGAACTCTACTTAGGTATATTCTAGCAAACCTGCGAGAACCAAAGACAAATTAAAAAATGTAAAAGCAGCAAATGAAAAAGATACTTTCCTTTAAAAGAGCAGCAATAGGACTCATATCTAACTTCTCAACAAAAAACCAGGAAGCCAGAAGAAAATGGAATATCTTCAAGCTGTTGAAAAAAAAATAGCTGCCAATCTAAAATCCTACATCCCGTGAAAATAACTCTTAAAATTGAAAATGGAATAAGAATATTTTCAGCTAAACAAAAAGTAAAGTAATTTGTCATCAAGCAGACCTGCACTAATGGATGTATTAATGATGAAAATTCAGACAGAAGGAAAATGATCCCAGATGGCAACTCAGAGACACAATGAAAAGCAACAGAATGAATAAATATCTATAAAAATCCATATGCATGTTTGAAAATATAAAAATAATAACATTAAGGGATTTCATTTATAAAAGAATTCAAGTACAGAAATAATAAGTTGGTAGAGGAGACTAAACATGGTTAAGCTTACCAAGGACCTTGTATTTTTCAAAATGTAGTGAAAGTACCTGTGGCAATCTCTAGGTTAACCACTAACATAGTAAAATCATGTATACCTTTTGAGTCAATAGAGCTAGAATGGAGAAAAAAATATAAAAATATGTAAGTCATCTAAAAGAAGGCAAAGAATGAGAAAGGTACATTGAACAGACAGGACAAATGGCATATATAAAGATGTGTGGGGATGTTTTGTTCTGTTTTGTTTTACGTTTTTCAAGATGATGGACAGAAGGTAGTGTTCGCGTACATTTCCCACTTGGAAGGACAGAATTGTAGGTACAGAGTCACACTGTGATTTTATTTTTCCCCTGGAACCACCACAGGAACTTAACAGAAAACCGAACGAATCCACCACAGACCCTTTGAAAGAAGTAGGAGGTTGCAGTGTACTCAGTGAGACAGGTGAAAAATCGTCAGTTCCCAGAGTGCGACAGGAGGAAAGTCTGTCTCCAAGTACACATCTCACTGGGGAATCTGAAAATCCAATCCAAGGGAGAAGGTCTTAACCCTACCCAGAGCTCAAACAGATTTAGGGAGCAGCATAAAATATAACGTTAGAAGCAGCAGCAGAAAGTGCCTTATAGGCATAACCAGTCTCCAGCATAAACTGAGGAAATCCTTTCCTGACTGTATCTCACAGGGGCCCTCAGGGAAGTCATCCAATGAGCTCAGGGAGGGGTTGCAGGGTGAAAGAAGCTCCCAACTGAACTTTGCGGTATCATCTCAAGTGGGGATGAACTTCCAGGATCATTGAGAAAACTCTTCCTGACATTGGCTTAGGCAAAAGATTCATGACTAAGACCCCAAAATCAAATGTAACAAAAACAAAAATAAATCAATGGGACCTAATTAAACTAAAAAGCTTCTGCACAACAAAAATAATAATCAGCAGAGTAAACAAACAACCTATGGAGTGGTAGAAAATATTCACAAACTGCATCTGACAAAGGACTAGTATTCTGAATGAGAAAAAAAAAGAACAACAAATACTCCTATCAAAAAGTGGGCAAAGGACATAAACAGACATTTCTCAAAAGAAGATACACAAATGGCCAACAAATACGAAAAAACAATGCTCAACATCGCTAATTATCAAGGAAATGCAAATTAAAACCACAATAAGATACCACCTTACTCCTGCAAGAAAGGAAAAAAAATAATAGTTGTTGGCATGGATGTGTTGAAAACAGAACATTTTTACCCTGCTGGTGGAAATGTAAATTAGTGCAACCACTGTGGAAAACAGTATGGAGATTCCTTTCAGAACCAAAATAGAACTACCTTTGGATTCAGCAGTCACACTACTGGGTATCTCCCCAAAAGAAAAGAAGTCATTATATTTTTAAAAAGACACCTGCACACACACTTATGGCAGCACGATTCACCACTGCAAAGATATGGAACCAACTTAGCTGTCCATCAACCAACAAGCGGACAAAGAAAATGTCCGTATGTATGTATGTGTGTGTGTATATATATATATATTTATATATGTACATTTTCTTTGTATGTATGTATGTATAAAACCAAACATTATGTGTTATCATTTAAAAGTGGGAGCTAAGCTACGTGAATGCAAAGGCATAAGAATTAATGGACTTTGGGGTCTTAAGGGGAAGGGCTGTGTGGGCGAGAGAGAAAAAAACCTACACATTGGGTACAGTGTACACTGCTTGGGTGATGAGTGTATTAAAATCTCAGAAGTCACCGCTAAAGAACTCATCTATGTAACCAAAATCCACCTTTACCCCAAAAACTATTGAAATAAAAAAAAAATTAAAAACCATACAAATGTGTGTTCTTTTGTTCAGTTTAAATGGCGTAAGCATTCTAATTAGAGAACAAAGATATGAAATATGCATTTGCTTCTGCTTTCATATAAGGTGGAATCTTTCATGGCTGTCTTACAGTCTTAATGAGAATAACCCATTATGTTATACAACCACATTATTTTGAAAGCTGATTCCATAAAGTCTAGAAAAACAAAAGTTCCAGAGAGAGGAGAAAGTTTCAGAGGTCAGCTGAGGATTTGCTGCTGCTCTTTAGTTTGTTTCTCGTACTGATTCTGAGAGGGCTAGAGGCTGAGAATCTGTACTTGGCCTAACAGGGCTGCTGCAGGAGCTGGAGAAATCAGCCAGCTTTTAGTATTTGTAAAGACAGGGGAATGACAAAAGCAGAGGCTTCGTGGGCCACTTTCTCACAAGACAAGTGATGAAGTCTGAAGCTGTGCAGTCTGGATGGCTAAAAGATAGGCTAAAACTAGAGAAGAGTAGACTTTTCTGCAGTTTCCCGATGCTGAGGAGACAGGGACCTTCCATAGCAGGGGCCTCTGAGAAAAACTCAGTGAGAATTGAAAACTCTAGAGAGAACCCTCAGGAATCTTTGCAAATAGCTCAAGTGAGAGTTGAAAATTGTGAAATGGCACACCCTATGCCTTCTTTTACGATGTGGTGCCTTGGGTGGGTAAGGACTGGAAGGGGAACAGAAGAATGGTGATGTACTGGTAATATTTTGTCTCTTTATCCAAGTGCTGGAAACACGAGTGTGTTGCATTTACAAAAATTCATTAAGCTTTATGTCTATGGTGTGAGCTTTCTTGTGTCAACCTAAAAGGAAGAGACCAACACATAAAATGTGATTTAAAGTGTTTACTTGAGCCAAATAAGGATGGCAGCTTGCAAGACTCAGACCCAAGTAACCATTGATATGAACTCTGTTTGGCCTTTGTTACACGCAGGTTTTTAAAGGCAAAAAAAAAAAAAAAAAAAAAAAAGAAGGAACAGAGAATAGGCTGATATATTAATCAAATTATGTCATGAATTATCATTGGTTTATAGAAATAACATTGATTAGTGATTGGCTACACACTGTTAAGCTACAGGGTGTGGGTTACAGCATACAGTGTGGCATTATTAGGCTAATTCACACTTGTGGCAATAGCGAGCAGTTTCAAGAGATTTATACAGAGCTCAAAAGGGCAGAACGGAACATGATTGATGTCTCATTTTAATGCCTCTTTTTTCCTAATATTTTGAAAGGGCTCACATTTCTCACACACAAAAGTTATTTTCCCTCAGATAAAAGTTCTTTTCTTTCCTCGCTTGTATGTAAGTTACAGTTCAACTTAAAGAAATAAACAAGAGAAAAGCAATGATTGCCAGATCAGGTTTAAAGTCTTTAAAATTACAACCATGCACCAATTAAACACACAAACACACACACACAAATACACACACATACACCCTAAATATTAGAATATAGAAATGTGAAAGTAAAGGGAAGAAAAAGAGAGTTGGTACTAAGGTGTGGTAAAGTCACCAGAGGAAATACCACCGGAAAAGGGGTCTTGTCGAAGACCCCAAGAGCAGGTTCTTGGATCTCACACAGGAAAAAATTCAAGCAAAGTCACAGTATAGTGAAGTTAAGATATTTCATTACAGACTACTCTATTACAGAAGATGGCATCCTAAGAAAACAAAAGGAGGAACACCCCTACCTTAAACATTATGCTTGCTTATATGTGTTGTTAAGAAGAGTGTATATTACAGAGGCTTGTAATCAGCTTGTTGAGAGGCTATTAGTGTTGTTATTTTCCTGTGTTACTATTGATTTCAACAAGAATTTATGACCGTACTATTATATTTAAAGCAAAACCTATTCTTAACCTTAAGAATTCTTTTTGTTATTAAAGTACTTGGATATTTCCTTAAATTCTGGGTCTTTATTTAGTTAATAAGCATCATTAACTCAGTACCTCAACCATAAACATCTTGTGACCAAAAGTGCCCAACCCGTGGGAATGTAACCCAGAAAGTTTGGCTTTATTAAGCCTTTATTCAAGCTGGACTCACTCTAGTTAGGATCCCTCAAACATTGTGAATATAATTAATTTAAACAAAGTAAATACTAAAGCAAAAACCACTACCAGAGGAAAAGAAGAAAATTACATAGTTATAAAATGATCAAATCACTAGAAAGAAAAAAATTCCAAATTTGTAGGCACCCAATTATGTAGCCTCACAATATACTCAGCAAATGCTCAAAAAATCAAACAAACATACAAATCCACAATTACAGTGGGAAATTTCAGTATACATCTCTTACTATATAACAGAATAAATAGAGGGGGGAAAATCAATAACTACATAAATATTTGAAAGTATGTCATTAATCAACTTGACCTAATTAACATGCTACTAGAGAAAATATGAAACATTTACTTAAATTCATCACATACTGAACCATCAAGCAAGCTTCACCAAATTTTAAAGGTTTCCATTATACAAAGCCTCTGACTACAGTGAAAATAACAAAGTTAATAAGATATTAAGAACAAAAGTTGCCAAGAAAATTTCCATGTTTTGGAAAATAAATTGCAGAAGTTTTAAATAATTCACAGGTAAAACAACATTACATTGGAAATTAGAAAATATTTTGAAGTGAATTACAATGAAAATACGATATCAAAACTTGATATATATTGCTAAAGTTGTGTTTATAGATAAATGTTTGATTTTAAACGTAAAAATTGGAAAGAGGAAAGGCCACAGTGACCTAATTTATGCCTCAGAAAGCTAGAAAAACAAAACAGAAAAACAATGTGCGTAAAAGTCAAAGATAGTAGAAGAAAGGAAATGACAAAGATAGTTCGAAATGTAACTAACGAAAAAAGAGAAAAACATGTATAATTATGAAGAGCAAAATCAATTAATTGTAGAGTCTGATAAATTGATATACACCACTGGTAAAGCTGATTAAGAGTCATTGAGAGAATGCAAAATTATCAATAACAGGAATAAATTCTACAGAGCATCTTCCTTTTTACTCCTGACGTTATCAGGCCTTAAAATATAATGACATTATAAAGAACTTAATGCTTTTGATTTAGTAAAATTTTAAATAAAATAGACAAATTCTTAAAGTAACACAATGTACTAAAATCTGAAAGGTACTGTGTCTGTTAAAGAAATTGAATATATAATTTAAAGCCTTCCTACACATAAAACTATAAACCCAATTGGCTTTATTGATGAATTGTACCAAATACTTTAGGGAGATATAATACAGACTTGCCCAACTCACCTAGAAAATAGAAACAAGGTCTTATCAAATTGTTATGAGTTCAACATAAACTTGGCATGAATCCCTGTAAAGGATATTGTAAGAATCTCAAGAATGTCTATATTCAGGTCAACTTTTCCTAGAACTATATGGAAATTTAAAAATCTATATGTTAACAAACCAAAAGCCTTCTGTGTTATTTCATTCTCACATTGCTATAAAGAACTACCTGAGACTGGGTAATTTATAAAGAAAAGAGGTTTAATTGGCCCATAGTTCTGCAAGCTGTACAGAAACCGTGGCTGAGGCGGCCTCAGGAAACTTACAATCATGTCAGAAGGCAAAGGAGAAGCAGGCACATCTTACATGGCTGGAGTAGGAGAAAAGGAGTAGGAGAAAAAGAAGAGAGAGTTGCTACACACTTTTAAACCACCAGACCTCATGAGAACTCACTATCATGAGAACAGCAAGGGGGATGCCTGCCCCCATAATCCAATCACCTCCCACCAGACCCTTCCTTCAACACTGGGGATTACAATTTGACATGAGAAGTGGGCAGGAACACAAATCCAAACCACATCATCTTGTAATATAAAAAGAATAATACATTATAATCAAGTTAGATGTATTCCTTGAGTATAGCTTAGAAATCAACAAAAATGATTCAGCATTTACTCACAGGACAAAGGAAGAAAATAATATAATCATTGAAATAAATGCAGAAAGACAATTTTGATCCAGGGAAATTTCGCAATTTGATAAAGTGCATAGATACCCTGTATCAAACAATATACTTGGTGGTGACATTTGAAATCTTTAACGTGAAAAATAAGACAAAATTGCCTGCTATTATAGTATCATCACTACTTTGCACTGGTGATCATAGCTATTGCCATAAGGCAAGAAAACGAAATGACAAAGGAAAGATGTCACTGTCATTCTTTTGTACACAAATGTCTGTATATATAGTAATCCAAAAAAAAAATTATAAGTAAACTATTAGAATTAACACGTAAATAAACCAAGAGTGCTGAATACAAGTTTGACATGCAAACAGTAACTGTGTTTTAATAAACCACAAAGACTCAATTAGAAAAAAAAAAAAAAGATCTAAAAATACAATATATAACAGCATGGAAAAGCCTTAAATTCCCAGAAGCAAAACCAATGAAAGACATATATAATCTCTAAAGATGAAATTTAAACTTTCTTTAATAAATACATTAAAAGATGCAGATATAATCCTTGTTCATGGATTGGAAAACTACAGATTACAAAAGTATCAATTCTTCCCAAATTAATCTATAGAGCCACACCAGCCTTATTATAATACCATCCAGGATTTCTTTTTGACAGTAAAATTATAAAATTTAAATGCAAATGGAAAAGCTAAGAATTGCCCCAATTGTGCCATCTTTATTTTTGCAGTAAATTTAATTCATCTACTTTATAATCTCCTAAACATAAAATCAACAGACATGTGTATATGTACACCCCCAAAGATAGAAGACTATTCATGGCCACAACATTTATAGTAGCTAAAAGTTGACAACAGTAAAACATATCTACTAAAGGTTGTATATTCCTACAATAGGATACTATACAGTATTTAAAATGAACAAACTACTGCCACATGTAACAATATAAATAAATTACACAAACATTGAGTAAAGTAAGCTATTTACAAAGAATATTGAAACAGACTGGATGCTTATATATCTGTAAAGTTTACATGTTGAAATTCTCACCCCTAAGATGAAAGTATTAGAGAGTAGGCCTTTTGGGAAAGTAATTCTCTTATGAGGTCAGATCCCTCATGAAAGGAATTAACAGCCTTATGAAAGAGGCCCCAGAGAGCTGCCTCACCCCTTCTACCATATGAGGACACAGCAAGAAGTCATGTTCTATAAATCAGGAAGAGATTCCTAATCATCCCCTGTATCTGCTAGTGCCTCAGTCTTGGACTTCCAGCCTCCAATATTATGAGAAATAAATTTCTGTTGTTTATTAGCCATCTAATCTGTGGTATTTTGTTATAGCAGCCTGAATGGACTAAGATAGAAATATAACATAGAATTCAACTTATAAAAGGCTTAAAACCAGACGGAACAAATTTATGGAGTTAAACATCAGGACAGTGGCTATTTTTGAAGAATGTGAATAGGTAGGAATCAGGACGGTTTATGAAAGAACATCTGGATTCCAGTTATTTTATTTCTAGATGTGGGTGAGGTTATATGAATGTGTTCACTTACTGATAATTCACCAAGCACATTTCTCTATAATAAAACGTGTTTAAAATAAAAAGTAAATATAATCTAGTAGGGTTTGTTGGCGTTGTTGTTCTAATAGAGTTAGATATTCTGGCTTTAGTTCCCCTTGATAATGTAACCTCAGACGGGGTACTAAACCCCAGATTTCTTTTCTATAAGCTTTCGATAAGAATTTAATTTATTTCTCAAGAATAGACTCAAAGACAAATTTGACATAAGTAAGTAATTTGAAAAAGCAGAAAAATATTAAAAACATGAGCGCAGGTTGTATTAAGGGACAGAGTGAGATAATTCTACGGGAATAAGGTAGAATACAAAGACCCTGGGTTGTGTTGGTAGTGACACTGAAAGCAGCTGCTATTCTTGCCTAGGAAAATGCTGGGGAGAGGGATGATTGGAAGGTGGATTCTAAAGCACTCATACCCGGTTTTAATCCAAATATCAGCTATTTACATTCTGTGCATTATTAGTTTTAAATAAGATAATATATATGAAATGGTCTAGTATGTAAAAATGGCCTCATTTCCATTTACCCTTAATTATGGTTGACTGATATCATTAGGTTAAATTATGCTCCAATTTCTGTGTTCCACATTTCATTCAAATGAATTTTTAAATTGAAAGAAAATCTTAAAGCACATTATCTATTCTGAAACCCAGTGGAGGAAATAAAGCTCCTCTAATTAATGAAGGTAAAATGGTTAATAATAGTATCCCCCAAAACTCATTATACAAACAAAAATGCTATTTGCTTTAACTGTCTATCAGCTTTGTCATTTCATGCTTGACTAATATTGGAAAAATTCTCTTTAGCTACTTGCCTTATCAAGATTAATGGATATAAAACAGCAAATTCCTTCTCATGAAAGTTTTTAAAACTTACTCATCATTCTCAACTCTTTAATATTCATCAACTAAACTTTCTTGTCAATACAGAAAATTAAAGTCAACGATTTGGGACAAAATATTTTTGTGGTCACTGATCACTTATAATATTTCAATATGGCCATTCTGATGAACTAATTCATATTTATTATCATATCCAGCACACATTTACTCATAGGTTGCATTATTTAAGAGGCAAAATTTTAATTGACTTGTTTCAAACAATCTAGTAGGTATTCTTGTGCGATACTACTCCAAAGTGTGTTCTGCAGACCAATGCCAATTCTTGAAGTGTTTGTTTCTGCTGACAGGATTCATGTTACAATAAGGCCAGAACGTAAATCAGCTCTGTCATTGGGCATGATTTTACTCATCTGACATTTGGTTAGTAATGAGATCTTCTTGAATAAAGCAGTATGTTGTTTATAATTCTGACCCAAGATCCTTATTTATTCAGGAACCAGTATCAAGGACTTGAAGGTCTAGCTGCTACTCTGGCAGACATTGTTACTTAGAGGAGCCCAACGGTAAATTTTCTTTATAAAGAATTCATCTGTGGTGTGAGTTATGTATTTTCTCTCCATATATAGGGTGTCATATACAAGAATGTATCTGTAATAACTGACATTTTTAAATATTATAGTTAACTCTAGTGTAGATCATTAAAATGTAACATTAAGAATAATGAGTAACAGCTGGAACATGAAAAAGTTGATCAGCAAATTTATTATTTAGATTCTTGCTCTACTATTGTTAAAATAACCATATTCTTTATTCAATAAAATCTTGTTACTACCTCTCACAATGTGAAAATATGATGAAGTAAAAAACATACATTATTTTATGAACTAACTCTGGCTGAGCCCTTACAATGTGTCAGGGATTGTTATAAGTGCTTTACTCAGTTAATTTATTAAATCTTCTGTAGCAAGGTTTCTGTGCTCCCATGCAGTCAGAAATTCAGGCATATTATTTCTTAATAGGAAACTTTAAGAATCACACGATAATTTAGTTCAAATAAAATTGACAGTGAGAATGTAAACATGACTCTAATTAATTAATTTCCTAATATTTATTCTCTGTTTTGTTCCCTAACTTTCATTTAGTTCTGACGTTAACACAAAGGAATAGTCTAAATATAATAAATATAATCCAAGAAAAGGGGTTACCCAATTACCTGAATTTTACTTATTGCTAATGTTTATTTGTCAAGAATAGTGTTACCCGAATTACGGAGGGATTATATTATGAAAATCAATCCATCAAAAACAGTTAAAACAAGAGGAATTCATTTGATATCATAGAAAAAGATGATGCGTTTGGAGCAGCAACTGTTTAGAAATAAGAGGTGAGTGAACTCTTGAACAACTCTTCCAGTTGTTCAGGTTACGTATGTGAGAGAGTGTCTGCACACATGGGCACAGTGTGTGAGGGGACTGGAAATACAATCACTGTGAGAATCTAGTGGCTTGACCAAGGAGGGCAGGTGGAAAGAGGATCAAAACTGTGAAGAAAGACAGACTGAAAGAGTAGGTGAGATTCACTATTGTCTGAAGAGAATCGAGAGAGAAAGAGGAAAATGATGAAAAGAGAAGCATCATGACACTAGGGATTCAGCAAATGAAAGACCATTTGAAATGAAAAAATTGTAAGTGACCAGGAAAACACCATCCAAAAAAATGACTCAAAAACTATTTTTAAAAATTATGTTTAGAACAAGAATAACAAAGATGGGGTGGCCTCATTGTCAGAAATGTTAAAGGAAACACTTTAGAAAAATTAAATTTAATAGTGTTTAATGGAGCAAAAAGATGATTTATGAATTGGGCAGCCCTCAAAATCAGAATACATTCAGAGTGACTCCAGGGCTGTCACATGGTTGGATAAGACTTATAGACAGAAAAAGGAAAGTGACCTACAGAAAACTGAAATGAGGTGAAGAAACAGCTGATTCGATACAATGGGGTATTTGTCTTATTTGAACCTACTTTGAATAGCTGGATGCCTGTAGTTGGCTGTGACGTGGTTACCTTTTCACAAGAGTAAGTTACAGTCAGTTTATACATCAAGTTACAGTTTAATATGTATGGAGAACTGTGTAGGCCAAACTTAAAGTATATATAGAGGCAGCTTTAGGCCAACCTTAATTTAATAATTTCCTTCTTTTGGTCAATCTTTCAGTTTTGAGATATTCACACAAACTTTAGGTAGTGATGTAACTCTGCCACCATCATAAATGGTCTTATTTGGTTGCAGTATGAAATGTGCAAGTCTTATTTGGTTGCAGCTCCTGTTTTGGGATCTATCTGCTTTCTGAATTTTTCAGTTTGACTAGGTGGCATTTAGCAGAAATGGCTCCACGTCAGTTTTGTCTGGTCTGTCGGGACCTAGTTCAGGAGCTCAGTCCAAAACACTGACCGCTCCTAATTCTGTTTCACAATTCCCACGTGACAGTGTGACCGAAACTTAGGACATTAGCACTACTCTCAGTTACCATCATTTGGGGCTTCTGATCTCAACATATCATTCACAGGTTACAGTATCTTCATGATTGTGCATTTCTTTCAGAGTCTGTCATTCTAGTCAAAGAGAGATCATTACTGTTCTAAGGATGATTACATGCAAACAAGAAAAACTTCTGAGAGAATACAAAGCATCAGAAAGTCTTCTATTACGGCTATCAGGAGGATAATAATGAGGGTTTGGAGTATGTTCCTTAGTAAGGGTCTCCATGAATGAAACCAACCAAACTCAAATACATCAAAGAATAAGCCAGATAAGGAGTCTGCCCCCTTTAACCAAGCGGTCTGTTGGTTAATTTCATGAAACTGAGACTCTGTAACATCCAGTGTATTCATCCACATGCAAAAAATGTCAGCAACTGCACAGACTCCTCCCTGTTCAGCTAGTAGATAATCTGGAGCAATTATATTACTGAGTACAACTGTAGCAAGAAAATTTTAAAAAGCCTATTGTGCAACCATAGTCTTTGCAGTAGAATCTGCTATAGAGCCTGCTATGAGGGATAAATGTATAATTATTGCCTCATTTAAAATTTCTCCAAACTATAAAATGGAGACCTAACACAATGATGTCCATACAGAAGGGAAAAGACCTTCTGGCAATGATCTCTTTCAACTGTGATGTAGGTTAAGAGGAGAGGACCAATGTTCTGTTTCTGACCAATTCTGTAGAAACAAAAATAGCATTAAAATTCATAGCACACACTGATATTTTATCTTCCATCCATCAAGATATAAGTTTGCTAATGCATAAGGCTGGCTGCAAAATCCTCCATAAATAAAAGTGTACCCCATAGGTGCACGAGTCACCTTTTCCAGTTCTATTGCTCATAGAGGCAAAAGCAAGAAAAACATTTATACAGGTAAGAATTGTATGATGTTAGCGCAGTCTTAATCCATGATCTTGGGAAAGCTGTACACCTTTAGGATGCTATCTGTTTCTGGAGAGAAACTTCCTTTACCTTAAGGTCTCTAGTGGGTATACAATTCCAGGAGTCTAGAGGGGCCTTTCTGAATTGCAAGATTACATACCTATGGTGGGAGGTCCTGAAGTTTTGCTACAGTGTGAATGGCAAGGGAAGTCTTTCTCTGACATTGTTACCAGAAGGCTCAATCTCTCTAGGTTCTAGATTGTGAAGGGTTTAATTGTCCTCAGGCAGCAGATCATAAAAAGCTTTCTTTACTTGGTGAAAATACACTTTGGCATAATACATTAAAGCTTTGCAGCATTTAGTCACATCAGGATTTAGGGGTAAAATATACACAAGTTTATATTATTAGGGACACAGACCTTCCAGTGACAATTTCATAAGGGGTTAACTTACATTTTCTGCTAGAAATTGAACTGATTGTCTTCAATCTGCAATATCTGTGGCCATGGCAATCCAACCGATTCCATTTGCTTTGTCTAATGCTATTGTATCTGTAATAACTTATTTAACTGTTTGACAACTTAGTCAGTGAAATATGTACCTGTATTGATGGAGATTTCTCCAGAAATCCCCAATGAGAGAAATACATTTCCTAAAGTCCATTTAGCTGCCGTTATAGCAACGGACTTCTTGCATGAGGAAGCTTCTATACAACCAGAAAATATGCACTGAAAATGGCAACTGAATGACATTCCTCTATAAATGTTCAAATGGCCCATCAGGTAGCAGAAATATACCTGAAGTTTTGACTGCATTCCCAGAATTATGGGTGTGACAAATCAAACATCGATCATAAACCATTTCAACAATTAAGAATATTCAATATGTCAATATCTTTTCATAATTTGGATCATTTCACCTCTTATATGATGAGTCATGAAGTGCAGAGCTTCTAAAAATGAAAGCTTTAAGGATGCAGGAAAATCCAGGTTACTGCCCAGGTTCTCCCTGAGTCCACACTTAACATTCAATTTATATCCTCTTAAATACCAATTTCAGTTCCCCAATTCAGGTCCATAACACTGTTTACTAAATGGTTATCATGGGTAATTTGATTTGGATCATGGAGTTCATTTGAATTGCATAACTTAACAAGTTCAGTACTGGTTGACTTAGCATGAAAATCTGCCAAAGTATTTCCTTGATATCTTAATTAATTTTTGTCCTTTGTGGGTTAGCAGTTTTATAAGCCAGTCAATCTCTTTATTGGAGTTCTGGGAACTCTTATTCAGCCCAAATGATATAATTCTAAAGTTTATCAGAAACCCATATTCAAGAATCGGCAGGGTCCTTTCTATACTTTCCATGAACCTCCTTGGAAACACAACACTTCAGGATGGTAGTTACTTACAAAGATTTTGCACATCAATAAGTGACCCTTAATAAGCGTAACTTGGGAGTCCTCATTTTCACATAAACTTTCTAAAGTGCAGGAAGTTTGTTGTTCATTTTGAATTCGCCACAGTAATTTTACATTGTAAATTATCTTTAGAAAGATTTCACCATTTTTGTAAGTAGTTGTTGTTTCTGGAGCCTAATAGTTATACATATAATAATCTGCATAGTCAGGAAGTCAAATGAAGAGTCATCACTGTCTGGCTTAAATACTCTGGGTTTGTTATCTCATGCCAAGGGAACTGAGGACATCTACACAAGAAGTGGGCTTAGAAGCAGAGGTTTAATAGAGAAAAGAAAGAGAAAGGTGCTGGGCATGGTAGCTCACATCTGTAATCCCAGCACTTTGGAAGGCCAAGGCAGGCAGATTACTTGAGGTCAGGAGTTCAAGTCCAGCCTGGCCAATATGGTGAAACTCTGTCTCTACTAAAAATACAAAAATTAGCTGGGTGTGGTGGCATGTGCCTGTAGTCCCAGCTAGTTGGGAGGCTGGGGCAGGAGAATTCCTTGAACTCGGGAGGCAGAGGTTGCAGTGAGTCAAGATGGTACCATTGCACTACAGCATGGGTGACGCAAAGAGACTCCATCTCAAAAAAAAAAAAAATAGCTCTCCTTCCTGTGAGAAAGAGGGGTGCCCTAGTGCAAATTCTGGCCTGCAGCAGAGTGCCCCAGGTTTTATAGACAGCCTTGAGGAGGCGGTGTCTGATTTACATAGGGCCCACAGATTGGTTGGACCAGGTGTAACATTTACATAGCGTGTGTGGAAGGTGGATACCCCACTGTAATCTTCTTATGCAAATGGGCTTTCCACTTGGCCTGCACCATGTTATCTGCTCCTTACTTGTACACATGGCTGGCAAAGAGAAGGGAAGATGGAGCTGCCATTTTCAACATGCCTGGTCCCAGGTATCCTTTTCCTATTGACACAGCTGCTGGCATTCACCTGTACCAGCTTCTAGCTTGCTTGTCTATGTTTGCAGCTTGATTTTACAGGCTGCTCTGTTAGAAAAGACAATGATTTGGCCGGTTGCTTTTCATTAAAACGTAAACGTTCCTGAGGACATCCTTACCCTCACTATCTGCCTAAATAATTTCTTCTCAACTCCTATATCACAAGCACTCAGTTCTACAGAAAGTAAGAATCCCTTTTTTACATTAAATTTTGGCTTGAGCTCTGAGATCCCCTTGTTCAACTCAGCCAATAATTTTTTCTACCTAAGCACACATAGAAAAAGAAACAAAGGGGATTCGACACAAAATCCCTGTGAATTTCTTTCTTTTTTCCTTTTTCTTTTTTTTTGAGATGGAGTCTTACTCTGTCACCCAGGCTGGAGTGCAGTGGTGTGATCTTGGCTCACTGCAACCTCCGGCTCCCAGGTTCGAACGATTCTCTTGTCTCAGCCTCAGAGGAGCCGGGATTACAGGTGCCTGGTACCATGGCTGGCTAATTTTTTTGTATTTTTAGTGGAGACAGCGTTTCACCATGTTGGTCAGGCTGGTTTCAAACTCCTGATCTCAAGTGATCTGCCCACCTCGGCCTCCCAAAAGTTTGAGATTACAGGCATGAGCCATGGTGCCTGGGCCCCCTCTGTGAATCTGTGAAAGCCAAACTTTGCACTCCCTGCAGTAATTGCCATTTACAGCCAGTTTTTGACTCATCCAGTCAGACGTCTGAGGCCTCCAACTGGATCCAGTCCAGTTAATTATTGAATCCAGTCCAATCCTGAACCCTGTCCAGTTTTTGTCATAACTTCCAATCCCAGTCCAGATCAAAAATTTGTTAAAATAAACTGAAATACCTCAAAACACAGATTTGTGGAGCTATAGAATCTGAGAGAGAATTTACCCACAGTCCTCAGTTGCTGAGAAAGCAGTAGACACTATATGCTTGGTGGGTCTCTCCTTTGATCACGCCATTCTCCTGGGGGTTGCTGGAAGCTCTACTTGGACATCCGCTTCTAACACTACTTGTTAAAAGAAAAACTTTTGGTGAGTTTAATTTTACAGAGTTTACTTGAGCAAAGAATTATTAGCAAATTGGAGAGCCAGAAGAGCCAGAATAAATTTAGAGTAACTCCAGGGCTGTAACACAGTTGAATAAAATTTATGAACAGTAAAAGAAATGTGACTTCCAGAAAACTAAAGTGAGGTACAAAAACAGCTGGATTGGTTACAGCTGGTCTTATTTAAAGCTGCATTGAACAGTTGTCTGCCTGTAGTTGGCTAAGACTCAGTTATTTGTTATATGAGTAAGTTATAGCCTATTTATACATCACGTTGGGTTACCATTCAATATGTGTGGAGAAACCTTTAGGCCAAATTTAAAATATGCATGGAGGCAGCTTTAGACCAAACTTAATTTGATAGAAACAAGCTGACTGATGACAAGGAAAAGCTGGATCTTTCTATTTTGTCGTTGGCTTCACTGTTCAAAATGATTCTGAAATTGAATATGTTGGAGACCAGAATATGGTCTCCCAACCCCAAAATATGCCTCTTTGGCAAAAGGATTATTTTCAGCGGACTATTCAGACACAACAGAAACTCTAAAAATAGAGTAGAAGTTGATCTTTTGTAAGGAAAATTTCCATCTATTGGAAATTTCCATTTGTAAGGGTGCCTCTATTTCTGCACCAGGAAGAGAAGGGTGACTAAGAAGTTACAAGATGCGTTTATCATTAGAGAAGCCAGGGCCTTAAATCTGCATAACAGACCTTACTCTAGTTTATCCCTTTTCCTTGTCCCTTTATCATAACTTGCCTCCTTAACACCCTTTTTGTTGTTTTATTTGAAGATGCTGTATGAGAATTCTATGCCACTTCTTTGCATATGTGAATATGCAATACACTTGTTAATATACGTATGTTTGTTTTTCTCTGTGTATATAAAAAATAAAATCCTAGGCCCCCCAGCTAACTGAAGGGACACTCTGTGGGCCAAAGGGACCCCAGAGTAACCTGAAAAACTGAATTTAGGGCAATAATGGGAAGGGAGATTGGACACAACTCTTTGTACTTCCTCTCTTTTGGGGTTTAGGCACAAGTGACTAGCACTGACATTGAAATAGATATCATAAGACTGACCACACAGACAGCTTATAACAATAAGATGCCAAATTTCAACCTGACTCTGGTATAGCATCACATGGCAGATAGCACACCCTGAAGGAAATCAAAATACTGTACCCCAAAATATTTTTCTTTGACATATTTTGAAATGGCCCTGCAAAGCCATCTTTTGTGAGAGCAGTTTGCATCGGTAGAGAATCTCCATAAATGCAACCACAGCTTCCCTTTCCAGACCTTTCCCAGATCTAAGGGACTGAGTCTGACACCTTTTAAGATCTGAAAAGAAACATTTACCATTGATTTGCTTTGAAGATTTCCACCCATGAAGAGGTTTCATCTGCATGAAAATAAGAACAATGGTCTTCACAACCCCCCCTTATCTTAAGTCACCTATTTCTTTCTACTAACTTCAAACCTTTAGAGCTTTTTCAACCAATTGCCAGTCCAAAAACCTCAGACTCCACCAATGACCTATAACTCCTCCCTTGACCCTTTGAGATGTCCCACCTTTTTTGGGCAGAATCAATGTATACCTTCCATGCATTGATTAATGATTTTACCCATAATTCCAGTCTCCCTAAAATGTATAAAACCAACCCATAACCCAACCACCACAGGCACACTTTCTCAGGACTTCCAGAGACTGTTCCCTGGGCCATGGTCATTCACATTGGCTCAGAATTAAACCTCACTAAAATATATTGCAGAGTTTGGTTTTTCTGTTAAGATTTATTAGTCTGTCCTTTATTATAGTGGTCAAACTAAGAACTTAGAAGGCTAGAATAAAAATTATTTTTTCCTCCTCTGCATGAAAATGAGACAATCACTTATAAGAGAGAATTAAAATGTGTATAAAATGGTGTGTGGTGTGTGTGTGATGGTGTACAATACTACTGAGTACTGCTGAATGGATTGATGTCTTATGCCAAAAGTGAATTACAGAGTAGTCACTGAGGAAATTGTAAATAAAATCACCAAGTCTCTACAAGTGATTTCTAGTTAAGGGTGAAGAATGGGAAAGATACAGAATAGCTGCCAGTAGATAGGTGTGACTCTGTCTTCAAAGGCGATAAGAGAAATGGACATAAACTTTACTACTAAAGGAAACCAAAAATATTTTACCCCAAAATATACTTCTTTGAAATATGTCAAGATAGCTACTCAGAGGGCATGCAGACAGAAATTGCCCTACAAAACTGCCTTTTGGGGAGAAATTTTGCACCCGAAGAGAAAAATCTGTAGTGATGGACAGCCAGACTTTCTCTGAGAACCCCCCATGCTGCCATGGCTCAGATCTAGGAAAAAATTAATTCATGCCACAGGCTACCATCTGTCCTTTCTGAGGCAGCTCCAAGATGCCCTGAGATAGTTTCATCTGCAAACGAGCCAGTCATTGCTTGACATGCTTTCCTTTCTTCATTCTCCCGTAACCTCTGATGCTACCTCCATTACGGCCTCAAGAAACTTGGTCCCATGACATTTTTCTCTGGCCTCATTTGCCCCCATTGAAAATTATTTGCTCTTATACACTCCCCATCTCCTCTCTCCCCAATAAAGAGGATATTTAAATGTTAAACATCTAGCCACTTCTTTGAATTTTTATATTTTGTATGATATCTGTGTTCATGGGCAGATTAATAAATGTGTGTGCCCTTTTCTCTTATTAATCTGTCTATTATCAGTTTTTTATAGACTTAAATTATTAAACCTTTAGGGAAAATATTGACTCCCTAGAGTTTTGGCTCTGTGAGCAGAATAACAAATCATTCTGTTCGTTGTGGAGCCCATGAAGGTGATCTTGGGACAACTGATGAACAGCTTGCTGAGAAGGGTAAGAATTTCTCTACCAGGTCAGTTTTCTAATACCTCTGCCTATAAAGCCCACTTGAGTGAAGGTGCTAAGAAACTCTTTTTGTCTTTTTATTCTTTCTAAATTTGTATTAAAATAAAATATGTAAATTCATTCTTGTGCTGGTTGGAATTGCTTTTAAAATAATTTGAATATATTAAAAACCTTTCTAGAGACTTCTCATCTTAAGGAACTATCTTAGTACCTGTGAAAAGATATAAACAGAATATAGGCTTAGAAATTCCCTTGGAAAGACTTTTAGAATAAAACATAAATTGTATTTGAAACAAAATTAAAATCTTTTGTAAGTTCAAACTGCCTACTTTCCATCATCTGTGAGATTTGCTGCAGAGACCCTACACACTGCAGTCTAGTGGTTAGAATTCAGAACTATCACTGTTGGAACACATTTAATTTCTAGTCAGGGACCTAGGCCCCTGGAGATGTACAGTTTACCATGTTTTTGAAATGTAAACGTCTCAAAGAAATCCTTCCATGTATTCCTTTGGCTCAGGAGACAAACATTTATAAGAATGAATGTGCGTTTTTTAAATTATTTGTGTAATTCTTGGTTTTGTTGAGTATCCATTTGTAATATGTTCTACCCCCATGAACAGCTTTTGATTTTTGTTCTTACTGACTGCATGTCTCTTACAATCCTCCATTTACGGGGCACAGGAACTGTCAGGCCTTTCTGTGCAGATGGCAAACTGAGAAGCCAAGACCCTAGAGAATAGGGCTGGACAGAAATATGAGTTGTACCTCATTTGCAGGTAGTAGCAAAACGTTCCTTTCTCTGACCTGTTGATGGAAGTGGTATGGAGCCTCAGAGGGTTGCAGCTTTTGCTCCCTCTTTGTGGACTTTGATTAAAGCTGTAAATGACGTGTTGGTTTCAGTCCCATGTGAAATAAGTATTTGTTTTGTTTTTTATTTCTTAAAGTACACTTTTGATTTAAAACCTTGGTTTAGATTGAGAGAATAAAATCACTCCCCTGGGCCAGAAAATCACACTCCCTGCTTCTAGGAACCAAACCAGTGAGCGAGCAAGGTGGGGTTCTCCTAAAGAACAGAGGCTGGAGGAGGCAAGGCACTCCCACGGCAGCCAGAGTTCTCTCTGGCCCAGTGAAAGGCCAGATGCTCATGGGACAAAAAGTTTTGCTGCCAATATATTCAGAAAAGTTGTTTTGTTTGTTTGTTTTGTTTTATGAGTTCTATTGTCAAAAGTCAGTTTGGTTAAAAGCAGATATCCTTCTCTGTTCTCTGCTATTTCTCCCATGGGAAACATCTAGTTGACTAGATTTTTTTTTCTCAAATTCCTACTAACTAAAATTTCATTGCTTTTTCGAAAAGTTTAGATCTCCCCAAATTGGCTCCTCTAAGCATCGTTCTCTCATTTCCTTCCACTTTTGCCCCTTTTCCCTTTTGCCACCTTTGATACCACATGAAGGGATCTAGCAGGGATTTGTAGTAACCCTGAGACCCCTTGAGGAATACAGTCAAGACATCACTGACCCCCTCTTTTGGGATCCCCTGTTTTCCTCACAGATCCCCAAGAGTCATGGATGGGTTCCTCTTAGGTCTAAAGCTCTTCTCTTTTCTTTCTAAATTTGAATTAAAATAAAATATGTAAATTCATTCTTGTATTGGTTGGAATTGCTTTTAAAATAAATCGAATATATTAAAAACCTTTTTAGAGACTTCTAATCTTAAAGAACTATCTTATTGGTACCTATGAAAAGATACAAACAGAATGTAAGCTTAGAAATGTCCTTGGAAAGACTTCTAAAGTAGATCATAAATTGTATTTGAAACAAAATTAAAATCTTTTGTAAGCTCAAATTCCTGTTAACTAAAATTTTGCTTTAAACTCTCTGATGTCTTTGGCTTTTGAGTACACACGTATACATATGTGTGTTGCATGTTGTATCTACACATATGTAAATGTCTATACATGTGTTTGTATATTGTCTGCATGGCATCAAATTGACTTATAAATATGCAAGTAGTAATAAATTAAATAACTAGTCCAAATACTTTTCAAGTTCACATGACTTTCGGAGTTGGTCTTCTCTTTTAAACAATATTTTTGTGTAGATTTAACAAGAGATCGTAAGAAAAATGTTTTTGTTTACCTTTTGAGTAAACCTCCGGGGAAAAAAAGAGGGAGAGACAGAGAAACAAACTAATTCTGTGTGCCTCATGCTGTCTTTATTAGATCTTTTGATTATTTGGAAACTGAGTCTCCTCTATTTCAAAGAGTAAAGGTTTTTCCTTTTTGAAATCTTTTCATTATCATTTTGCCTAAATGAATGACTATTATTTTACAGTAATCTGTAATCCTATTTTGATCAAATGTTTTAAACCCTTGGTATTTGACAAGCTTTCCAAATTCAAAACTCTAAATACTGGGGGACCTAAAACTAAGTTTTAGATACTCCAGAAACATCCCTGAAAATCCAACAGATAAATATTAGGCTTATTTTGTATATGTTACAGTCATATGGGAAACATTGTCAAATGAGAAATGATGCTTAACCTTTGAATAATATTTCTTTAAATACATCATTAGTATGTGTTCAAAATTGTACAAGATTCCTAAAAATTTATTTTGGTGTATGTAATCAATTATAATTATGGCTATTTTATTAAATTGTTGTAGGCCACAGAAAATAATGAAATTTCTTTGTCAATTGCATTTTGAACCATGACTATTTTGTCTTATTGCCTACCGTTTTATAATAATGTTTTTTTCTTTCTAAAAGCTCTTTGGAAATCCTAAAGTGCTGTGTCTTCAAAAATGATCTTGAAAAAGACAATGCGTGCTCTTAAATACAGGTTTCTTACAAGGTTAAGGTTACACAATTTGACTAAATAAGACTTTCAAAAATTTGAACAAAAAATGGAATCAAAATTGCTAACCTAACAACAATCAAAACAATAACTATATAGAAGTGAAAGAATAGAGGATTGAAAACAAGTTTTATGACTTTTTTTGTTTGAAACATTGCTGATTCTTTTTATATTTTGTTTTCCAGAGTAAAAAAAAAAAAAAAAACTCCTTGTTTTCTCTTTAATCTATCTATAACTTGCAGTTATTGGGCAAAATACACTTTTGTGAGCAAAACTGAAATATTTGCCGAAATCTTTAACTGATCGCTGGAGAATCAAAAAGTCTTGAAAATTATTCAAGAATTTTTAAAGGCAATATAATTATTTGCATAAGTCAGATAACAATCTCTTTTCTTTTGTAACAGGACACAATTGGAGACACAGGTTATTTTACCAACGTTTTGATTAGAATGTCATATTTTCAGATACGATGAGGCTTCTTCTAGAAACGGAGGTTGACTTACAAGTCAATAAACTTGGAAAAAAGACTGGCCCAGTATCTTGTCTACATGGCTCCCTTACAGAGTTCCTGACATTTTGCTAAGTAAAGAATTTCACTTTCTCTCTCTCCCTCTTTCTCTTCCTCTTTCTTTCTCTCTTACATTCTTTTTTTCTTTTTTTTCGCTCTCACTTTCTTTCCTCTCTTTTACTTTCTTTCTAAAAATAAATTAAGAAAAAAAAAAAAAGAATTTCACTTTCTGACAGACCCAGGAACTTCAGGTTATTTTGAATACCTTGAGAAGAGAGATATTCACCCAATTTGTAGGGATATTACAGACACAGCCTGAGGACAAGTCCAATTTTTGTTTTCGTTTCCTGGTCTTGAGAGGCTTTTAAAAAGTCCAATCTAATTGTTTTCTTTTTACATAAATAGAGATGGAGTCTCATTATGTTTCCAGGCTGGTTATTGACTCCTAGGCTCAAGCCTCCTCTTGTCCTGGCTTTCCAAAGTGCTAGAATTACAGGGTTGAATCACTATGCCTGGCCTAATCTAAATTTTTTCTTTGTAAAATGTTTCAGCAAAGTCAACTTGAAAAGAGCATATGTGATAAATCACTATTCTTGCTGAATTTATGTAAATAATGAGACCAAGGGCAAGTTATCCGCAAATAGATTAGTCTTATCATGATTTTTTTATCTTTGGTAAAAATAGGTAGTAGAGAGAGAAATATATATATATATATACACACACACACACATATATATACATATATACACACATATACACATACATACATACACACATATATATTTCAAGAAAAAATGTATAGTGCACTTATTAGTAGATTCTAGTCGTGTCCATTATCTTTGAGGGTTTTTTGTTAGTTTGTTTTTTATTATCTGGATTAATTCTGAATGTTACATTTACTCCAATACCTGGCTAATACTCTCCAGACTAACATTTCTAATTTTTCTGACTTGAAATCACAAGAAATTAAAACCATTCTTTTCTTAGAGCACTTTAAACTGAAGCTAGATATGAAATTGATATACAATTCGGGAGAAAGCACTACAGTAACTTGTATATAAATAGCCTTTGTGCCTGTTGATGTATGGACTACTCAGATTGTTCCCTGGAACACCTGATTCAAACTACAATCCAGAAAAATGTATCAGTTTGTCACTTCTAGCCCTCTCCAACTGAAGATGACTTAGAAACTCTAGGAAATCTAGCTTATATGTTACTCTAGTCGTTAACCTTTGCTTTTTCTTCTGTTTCCATAGAAATGCCTCTTATTAAGGATTTGTTTGCCTGCATCATAATAGAGGCTTAGGTTTGAAAGCTCATCTGCAAAGCCAGCCCCTGGAATGGAACACAACTGTTTAACTGAACTGATCTATTCTCAGAACTAAAGGGCTAATTTAAAAACATAAGCGTTGCTTATTCCAATCTATATCCCGCCTTTGCTAATCTCTTGTCTCACAATCTCTAATCACATCTTTCTATTGCTATCAATCCTACTTCAATATGTGAAACATTCTAAAAATAAAATTTCAAATAAAGGAGGGCCTGCAGACCAGAATTGCCCTGAGAAGCTGCCTTTTGTGGAAAAGTTTTGCATCTGAAGAAAAATATCTACATTTATGGGATAAACTACCATCTGTCCTTTCTAAGGTAGCTCCAAGGTTCCCTGAGCTAGTTTCATCTGGAAAACAGTCAGTCTTTCCTTGACATGCTTTTCTTCCTTCACTTTCCTATAACCTGTGATGCTCCGTCCCTTAGAGCCCAGTGAAATGTGACCCCACATCATTGTTCTTTGGCCTCATTTACTTTCCCTAAAAATCATTTACTCATACACACTCCACCCCATTTTCCCTCTCCCCAGTGGAGAGGATATTTAAATGTAAACCATCAAGCTCCTTCTTTGAGTTTTCATATTTTGTATGATTTCTGTGATCATATGCACATTAGTAAATATGTAGGCCTTTTTCTCTTATTAATCGGTCTATTATCAACTTTTTTAAGACTCAAATTATCAAAACTTCAGGTGACAAAATAAAGTTCCGTACAATATCTGAGACAAAAGCTCAGATATTTTATGTTATCTTCATGTTTCAAAGAACTGATGGAATGCACCGTGTCCATGATTCAAGGAAAAGTCACAGCTGATTCCTTACGACCTCTCCCTTCACTTTCCTATAACCTGTGATGCTACATCCCTTAGAGCCCAGGTACATAGCATCACAGGTTGTATCAGTTAATCGAAGTATACAGATAACATAAAATATCTCAGCTTTTGTCCCAGGTATTTTACGAGTATGCAGAAAAGGAAAGAATCGCTGAGATCTGGAACAAGTCATATCATATTATCCACACTTCATTTTAACAAGATTTCTAAACTGCTAAGTTGTAGAAATGCTATGGGCATTATATATTTCTAGTTCAGCATTTATTTATTTTTTATTTTTATTTTTTTGAGATGGAGCCTTGCTCTGTCACCCAGGCTGGAGTGCAGTGGTGTGATCTCAGCTCACTGCAATCTCTGCCTCCTGGGTTCAGGCAGTTCCCCTGTCTTAGCCTCCCAAGTCACTGGGACTACAAGCACATGCCACCATGCCCCGCTTATTTTTGTATTTTTAGTAGAGAGGGGGCTTCACCATATTGGTTAGTCTGGTCTCTAACTCCTGACCTCAGGTGATCTACTCACCTCAGCCTCTCAAAATGCTGAGATTACAGGCATGAGACACCATGCCCAGCCCCGTGCTCAGCATTCATCGTGAAGTGGTCCCTTATGGTATTTTAAGGACAAATCGAAAACTATATGCTGAATGCAGTATTGAGTGAACTGTAGTTAGCTTTGCAACCACAAAAATGATTAAGGTGATTATGGGACTGATGCCAATCTGGAAAGAAGTTTCTATAGACAAGCTAAAGAACTTGTATTACATTTTAAAGACATAATCATTATATTTCTGAGTTTTTAAAAGTTCAACAGGCAAATACTGCATTGGTTGATTGAATCTGAGCTATCAGGATAAAATGATAGGAAAAAATCTGACAAGTTCCAATTTAATAAGGAATGATGACATGATGTGCTCTTGGGTCCAACAACAAAAAAAGTTAGAAATGCAAGATGGAACAAATATTGCTTCCCTGTAGCACACAGGAATAAAATTTGTGTTCATAATTCAAGTCATCAGTGAGATGTGATTGCCAAAAAACATAATGAGCTTATGGAGTATATTAATTAAAATATAACACCTCATCAACAGACACTATAATTCTGCACATGATTAGACAGCTCTTACATAAAGTTCAGAGGAGCAAGTTGTTCCTGGCAGTAAGAAGCAGTAGAGCTGGTGCAGAGACAAATAAACAGGAAGAGAGAAGGGTTCTTGATCAAGGTGTGTGAAAATAGGTCAAAGATGGAGGGAGACAAAGTCAGTGCCCTCCCAGTCCCCTTCACCTGGCCAGCACAACTATCCCACGGAGAGTGCTGGCTATTCAGGGATCATAGCACCCTCTAATTGCTCTTCTTAGGAAAATTGCACTTGGCCAAACAGGAGCCCCTCACGCATATGTGTGGTAATATGACATGACTTGTTCCAGATCACTCCCCACATCCACCGGTCCCTCAGCTCCCCACACAACCCCAACCCCTGGGACCCATCTGTAGCCTGTGACGGACTAGCACAGGTGTACAAAGTCCTTACTCCAAGTTGGGCCAGCTTTGTGGTGTAATTCATTTGTGCTCCAGAGGTCCTAAGGTATCAGCTGTGACTTTTCCTTGAATCCTGGACACAGTGCATTCCATCAGTTCCTCGAAGGATACAGATAACATAAATAATATCAATAATGCAAAAAAAGAGAAGGAGCTGCTAGAGAAAATAGTTGTACCCCAATTGTCTTGTCCCCACTAACTCAATGAAAATCTGTCCTTTCTGATATTGTAAACATCCACTGCACTGAGTTCAGGGCAATCTAGCTGCCCATGATGCTCAGCAATGACCGTTCCTGCATCACAATGCCCAGCTTCAAAAGATGACTACTAAACTATTTATAATAAGACTAAGAATAATAGACTTTAAAATTCAGATTTATTCTTATATCAGAAATTTACTTTTTGATGCTGACATTAAACTTATCATCTCCTTCAGCCAAATATTGATTCTTTAAATTTGGTATTTTGCTCAAAAAACTGCTCATATGCACATGCACATGCACATGCGTACATATGTAGACACACAGATAAAAGATATATAAAGGAAACAAAAATTTCTTTGAACAGTGCTTTCTCTTACTATGTGTGATGCTCAACAACACTTGCTACTTTAATCTATTGCTCACTTAAATGACCCATTAAACGAATTTTACAACCACTAATAGGCTGAAACCAAAATGTTCAAAGGACCCCAATGTTTCTAAAAAGCCCAAGCCCTATTGTCTGTTTTAACATATAAAAAATTACACTTGAAATGCTACCTCACATTAAAAATTTTTGTTGGTTCAAGAAACCTGCAATCCCTGAGTTCTTGGTGAAATAAAATGTTTGTGCAGTCCAACTGTCAGCTGAGCCCTGACATTTTCTGGAAATCTAGATTTAATCAGGTTTGATCACTCTCCCACCCTAACCAACCTATTCCAAGCCTTACAAAAACCCAAATCCTCCTGCTTAGTCTTTGCAAACTCCTTGATTCTTACTCTCTTAAAGGAGCCTAGGTTTTAGGAGTAGTATGTTCCCCCAAACAATCCATTAACGTAGATATTTCTAAGAGTGCAATTAATGTTTTTAGAAGCGTCCTAAAAATGAGTTACTTCACAGAAATGAAATGCTTTCATCATAGGTGTCACCATCTGAGACACATATTGGCCGCTCCACTCCCAGAAGTTGCATCAGTCCACAGCATTACCAGGTTCTCTCCATTTTGCTGGTTTCCCAACCCTGTCTTCCCCTTTCTAGTCATAGGACGTCCCTTCCTCCATATTCTTCTTTATCCAGTGCCTGCTGCTAAACATGCACACTGACAGGGAAGATCTCTCCAGGTCTTCATCCTAATGTCACCTACATGGTGGCTCCTTCCATGGCAAGGCAAGGCTGCAGGTAACTAACACTGCTGAACTTTTGCATTCAGTTCTGCTACAGTACTATCTTGTGTGGGGTTTTAAAGATTGGCAGGGAGAGATGTACTTAGAAGAAAAAGGAATCAACTGCCCAAAAGTGGACTGAAAACATTTATGACAGGTGGGAATGGAAAAGGAAATATAAGATGCACCAAAACCTGGGGGTGAGCAAAGCTCAGCCAAAAACTACCAGGGTGGAAGTCCACCCGGTATGAATGGGACCACCATGGTGTGGAGGTCCAACTGGTAGGGATAGCACCTGGTGGAGCAGGTGGAGATGAGACTGAAGCTATTTATTTTAGCCTGACACAGAGGCAGGAGCCAGGTATTGAGTACCTACCCTAAACAGGATCTCCATAAAAGCTGAAGAAAATTGATGAGAATCTCATAGGAGTAGTGTAAAGGGTTTGCATGGTTGCAAGTATGAGAGAAAGCCAAACTTCCCAGAAGTGGGGCCAAGACATTTCCAAGGTTGACAGTGAGAGTCAATGTGGAGCCCAGAAAATGTGGACCCTGGCCTGGCAGATGAGAGGGACCACAGAGAGGCCTGGCCCAGCCTGAGCAGGGCATCCAATCTGTGTTTTACTGAATGCTCATTCTGGGAATTTATGATATTCCCTTCGTGTCTATCATAATAAAGAATGCGGCTATCTTCCATTTGAAAAAAAATGTGTTTAACCTTAAAAAGCATAGTAAAGCAAATCACTTTCTTTGTCTCCACCACTCTTTCCTCTTCCTTTATTCTGCATTTGCTCATTCTAAGATTCTCTCCCCTGAATTTGCTCACGTGCCACTGTTTTTTATAACAGACTTTTTACTTTCTTAATCTGTCTTCATTCAACAAATGATATTAATTCATGTCTTTATTAAATTACTTCTTTAATATTTATTTAACAGCTTCTGTATGCTAGACTTTGTTGCAGGCCATGTTAGATAAGCAAATACATGAAATAGTGGCCATCTGCTCGTAAAGAACATCTAGGACAGAAGGAGAAGACAGGTGCAATAACTCTGAAACACATAAGCCAGACTTACACTAAGAGAAAGTCATGCATTGTTGATGATTTGTAATCACGATCCTGATTACCTATCCTTTTTCTCGGGAAAAAAATCCAGATACCCAGAAAGTGCCCTCTCACTCATCAACTCTGACCAGCTCTTGCTATCTAGTTCTCAAATAAACTGTACCAACAGATTTGAACTTTCACTAGCTTCCCAGTGTCCTGTGGATACAGATTAACCATGAACCAGGACATAGTAATGGACCAACAAGACCAGGTTATATGATGGAGACAACACTGATGATAAAGTAATAAATACCCTAGGCTGAATGATATCTTTTTCACAAAAGCTAGACATATGGGTACAGAAGAAGAAGGAAAAAAAGCTATCTAGAAACTGAAAAATCTCCTCTGAGTTTGAGGTACAGAGTCACACCAGCAAGCAGTGAAACAAATATTTTGCTGTACTGAAACAATAACCAAGTAATTTTAATATAGAAAATAATATTTTTTTCAAACAAAGGTTGTCTAATGAGAGAAAGAACTATAATTAGATCTGAGAGAATATGTCAAATGATGCTCTCACAGACTGAGGGGCCTGAGTTTTAAAGCCATTCAGTCTTTTGTTGCTGTGCATTTGGGGAAAACACAATATTCTATTTTTTTTTCTCACTGTAACAAAGGGAGAGAGAGAATGTGGCTTTAAATCAATTAACAAATTCAGAATATCTTATGAAAACCACCAGACAATATTCATATTAGGAAAAATTTTGAGAAAAATAAACATCAGAGGAGAAATGATTAGGTATTTCCTAGGCAGAGATACCCATGGCAGACATTCGAGAACGAGAAATGACCAAAAGACATAAAGGTAATTAGGGACATAATAAAAACATGACAACAGGCCATGTGATAAAGTTTAAAAAGAGGAAGTTTTATAAACTACTCAGACTAGAGCAGCATTTTCTAATCTTCCAGTCATTAAATCAAATGGAGAAGTTGATGAATTGGACTTTCAGGAGATAAAGTGGTCTGATGTATTTTTTAAGGTGGCACCAACAGAATTGCTAATGGTTATAAAAGAAAGGATATGAGTGAAAGATAATTGAATATTTTGGTATGTGCATTCTTTACAAGTAAATACACAGCATGAAAATTTATCATCTTCATCATCAAAAAGCATAGTCCTTTTTTAGTCTGGTTCTCTTCTCCCCATTAGGAAAGCCACCTGTATATTTCCCCTGGACAAAGGTAGAGAAAAAGTTCTGTCTGGTGTTCACTTACGTTTCTTTACAGGAAAGATCTTGGAATCTTTATTTCCTCTTTCTAGAAGCTTATCAATAAAGAAATTAACTTTTAAGAATCTCATACAACAAAATCACTTTCACTCTGCCTCTACCTATACCCGCAGAAATTCTTAATACCCCCATTCAGAACTCTGGTGCTGAGTCAATTCATACGTTCATTTAAATATAGATATTAAACATCTATTTACACTGCGACTGTAGTATACAAGATTAATATTTCTGTAATTATCATTCATCTAGATAGTCTGTACCCACCCAAATCTCATGTTGAATTGTAATACCCAATGTTAGGGGAGGGTGTTATGGTTTGGCTCTGTGTCCCCACCCAAATCTCATGTTGAATTGTAATACCTAGGAGGAACCTGGTGGGAAATGATTGGATTATGCAGGAAGGGGAGGTTTCTAATGGTTTAGCACCAACCCCTTAGTGCTGTCTTATGATAGAGTTCTCTTGAGATCTAGTTGTTCAAAAGTGTATGTGTAGCACTTCTCCTTTGCTCACTTACTCCTGTTGGGGCCACATGAAGTCATGCCTTGCTTTCCCTTCACCTTCTACCATAATTGTAAGTTTCCTGAGGTCTCCCAGCCATGCTTCCTGTACAGCCTACAGAACCATGAGTCAATTACACTTCTTGTCTTCATAAATTACCCAGTTTCAGGTAGTTCTTTATAGCAGCATCAGAACTAACTACTATGGTGGCAATGTCTTACTCAAACCTTATTATCTTTCCTCAAACATTTTTGAAACTTTCCATTGGAACTAGCATTTGGATACAGTCTGAGTCACATGAAAAGAACTGTGATTATTTTTAGCCACACTTGTTTTGGAAGTAAAAGAATGTTTTCATTCAATGCACATTTTGAAACATGTACTGTGTGCCTGGAACTACCCTAAGAAGTAGGGACTCAGCAGCAAACAGTTGCTAAATGAAATATCTTGAATCTGTTTTCAAAGTTTTAAAGTAAAAACCAAAGATTCACCAGCATCAAAAACTTTCAAAAGAATGCAAAAGAATGTGCAATAGACTTAGAACTGGTACTCCCAGAGGTAGTTCCAAACTGTGTAGAAACATGACAGAATCCCTGAAATGAGTAGACAGCCTCTCTAGACAACTATTCTGCAAAATTATCATCTATTTTAGAGCCATGCTAACCATAAGGATTTGGGGATTTAATAAAAGTCCCAACCTCTGTACCTACCTTGTATTTCCCTGCCTTCCGGGCAGCCTGATTCTACCATCACTGGAGACTCAGCTGAGGCTCACCTCATCTGTCCTTCCATCCATTTGTCCAGCAAAGATTTATTGTGCCTAGATGTGTGCCCCTCAGCACTGGGGATGCAAAACTGAAAAGGACAACTGTCTCCTCACATTACTGTTCATTTAGGTTGGGAAAGAGACAGTAATAGATAAACACAGTAAGGTTAGTGCTGAGATAGGGAACCCCGCAGGTGCTGTGGGAGAACAAGAAAGGAGCTAACCCAGGAAAAGTATGCATTCAAAGAAATCTTAGTCCAAGCAGAGAGAACTGGTCAGTGTCCTACTGGTTTGCCAAATGACGGATGCTTTGGTAAAGGAGAAGGGAGATTGTAATTAACGTAACTACAGGATAGAGAGAGTAACTGCTGGTAAATTGATAAGCAAGTGATTGGTTTATACTGGTTTCTCCTTCAATAGAGTGTAAGCTGCCCTAGAGCCAAGATCATGTCTGATTCAGTCTTCTGGAGCATGGCCAATGCCTAGCACATTGGGCCTGATCAGTGCTAAATAATTGCCTGTTGGAGTGAACGAGCTGTCACTGTACTTAAAAAGATAAGATGAATCATATTTTGCCAAAATAGAAAAAAATTCCAGTGTAATTCTTAAATAATGTCTAATAAGAAGAGGTCTATTTTTCTGGGTTGGGCTGTTTTGGGGTTTTGATAAACAGTCACACCAGCCACCAAGTTCTATTTATTGAAATTATCGAAATTCTGACATGTAAATTCCACATGCTGTACAGAATTATGTTATATGGGGCTTGCAGTAGGAAAAAGGAAGATAAATGTCTAATTTGAAAGAATAAACCTAGTTGCTGTCCAATATCTATAAATGAATGTGTTTTCTTATGTTTTAAGTAACCTGATTTTTGTGTATTAGAATAAGGAGTCAGATGCAAGTAAAACTTAATATAAGCACCTTCCAATGAATAAGTGACTGTTACAGTGATATTTCCAGAGAAGAAGGTCAATACTGCATATATGATGAACTTTCTTGGAAAAGCAAATAAACGGCCTTCACCAAATGTCAGACTTCTGAAACAGTGAAATTACTTGGGAGCAGTAATTATAACCCCAGTCGACTTTAGGTATATAGCGAAATTGACTATTTGTTGGTGATTCCTTTTTTAAGGCCACAATGATCCATCTAGGGCTATTGATCTAATCACCCTCTACTGTCACTAAATCATGGAAATCTGCCGTCAGCCAAATGATGAGGTTTGTCACTGGCACTTATCTATTCATTTATTTATTAATTAATACATTCATTTATTGAATATTTATTCTATGTGCCAAAATTACAGCTAAATTAACTACAGATGAATTAATTACAGATAAATTGTACATATTCCTTATCCCTAGAAAACGTATGATCGAGTAGGGGAAGATAAACACAAGGCAATAAAGTGGACAGAAAGCATGGTGGTCACGTTGAACTGAGGCAGAGAGGAGAGGTTCTGTGGAGGGGTGGCGGTACAGGACAGCTTGGGATAAGAAGCACCTTCTCCTCGGGAATAGGGCAGTGGATCCTAGGAGGGAAGTTCCTCCAGCCAAGGAAGCAATGAGGGCAAAGGTGTAGAAGCCCCTAAGGTGTGAGGCACACTCTCTTGTCACAGTTAAGGTAAGGAACTCAGGAAACAAAGAGCCCCAGTGAGAGATTAGGCTGAGGCAGGGGACTGGGGAGGATGAAGCAGGTGAGATGGGGTAGAGAAGAGCTTAATGCTTAAAAACTTGAAGAAGATTTCAGGAGAAGCCACTGTGGTGCAGCTTGGTACAGTAAAAGGGGGCCTTTTGCCTTCCAACCTTCCTTTGAAACATGATCTTATTTTAAAATTTAGCTGTAACAGGATCAGTCTTCTACCTTAGGTAGATAGAATCATGAATGCAATATTTTGGCCCAGAATGCACAACCTATCTCAGACCAGGAGGAAATATCCTTTTAATTTTAGGAAAAAGAAATGAGATACCTTCAAAAATGTCAGTTGGGTAAAGAAAAAAAGAAAGGAGGTGGAAATCACCCAGATTAAAAGAGCTAAAGAGACGTGACAAGAAAAGGAAAGGAAGGGGAAAGGCACTAAGGATCACTATCGGGTGAATAGAAAAGTTGAGATATGTACAACCAACCAGAGAAATTACTGTGTCAGTGTTATAGCAGTGAATTTACTGAGGTTGTTAACTCTAGTGCGGTTATATAAAAGACTATCCCTATTTTTAGAAAATGCACATTGAAATGTTTCAGTGACAAGCCATGATATAACTTATACTCAAATGGTTCAAAACTACTGTGTGTGTATGTGTATTTATATGTGTGTGTATGTACACACTCACACACGTATATATACACACAGAAAGAAAGAATGAGAAAGCAAAGGGAAAATATTTTAACAAGAGTTACACATTTTTTTTTTTTTCAGATTGTTTCTCTCTGTCACCCAGGCTGGAGTGCAGTTGCACAATCTTGGCTCACTGCAACATCCACCTCCCAGGTTCAAGGGATTCTCCTGGCTTAGCCTCCTGAGTAGCTGAGATTACAGGTGCCTGCCACCATGCCTGGCTAAATTTTGTATTTTTAGTAGAGAAGAGGTTTCCCCATGTTGGCCAGGCTGGACTCAAATTCCAATCCTCAAGTGATCTGCCTGCCTGAGCCTCCCAAAGTGTTGGGCATACAGGTATTAGCCACTGCACCCAGCCCACACGGGTTTTTTTATATACTACACAGGTCCACTTTTATTTTCTTCTGCCTCTACCACCCTTGAGACACAAAGACCAACCCCTTCCCTTCCTCCTCCCCTTCAGCCTACTCAACGTGAAGACAATGAGGATGAAGACTTTTATGATGATTTGCTTCCACTTAATACATAGTAAATGTATTTTCTCTTACAATTTTTCTAAATAATATTTTCTTTTCTCCAGCTTATTTATTGTAAGAATACAGTACATAATATATATAACATATAAGATACATTTTAATCGACTGTTTGTGTTATTGGTAAGGCTTTCAGTCAACAATATGAGTTCTTAAGTTTTGGGGAACCAAAAGTTATGTGCAGATTTTCACACACACGCACACACGCACACACATACACACTTGAATTCTAAGATAGCACTCAAGGTCCCCACATCCTGGTGGTTACACTCTGTCTACTGCCCTCCTCTTCGATGTGGATAGAACATGGGACTGTTCTAGCTAATAGAAAATAACAAAGATGAAGAGAATTTCCAGAAATATTTAGGGTTCCAAGTCAACGGATGTTGTGTCTCACCATTAAGTACAATGTCAGCTGCTGGTTTATTGGAGATATTGTTTATCAATTTGAGGAAGTTTCTCTACATGCCTAGTGTGTTGAGGGTTTAAATACAAATCGTTGTCTGATATTTTCAAATGCATTTTCTGCATTGATTGATATGATCACATGATTTTTTTCTTGAGGTTTTTGATGTTTTGTAATGGACTGCATTACAAACATTTTAGAATGTTGAATCAGCCTTGTATATCTGGCATAAACCTCCCTTGTTTATGGCGTATATTCTTCTTATACATTGCTGGATTCAAATTGTTGATATTTGGTTGAGGACTTCTGCATATATGTGTATGAGAGATATTATTCTTTAGTTTCTTGTAATGTATTTTTCTGTTTTGGGTGTTAAGGTAATTCTGGCCTCATAGAATAAGTTAGAAAGTGTTCACTCTACTTTTATTTTTCTAGAAGAGATTGTAGAGAAGTGATATTATTTCTTACTTCAGTGTTTGGTAGAATTGGCTGGTGAAACTGAGGCTGACGCTTTCTGTTTTGGAAGGTTATTAACATTACTCCAATTTTTAAAATGTATATAACCCTCTTCACATATCTACTTCACATTGTGTGAATTATGATAGACTTTTGTCTTTAATGCAATTGGTCCATTTAATCTAAGGTGTAAAATCGGTGAGAATAGAGTTGTTCATAATGTTCTTTTATTATCTTTTTAGTGTCCATGGGATCAGTAGTAATGGTCTCTTTTTCATTTCTGATAATAGAAATTTCTGTCTTCTCTCTTTTATTCTCGGTTAGAGTGGCTAGAGGTTTATCAATTATATTGGTCTTTTCAAAGAAACGGCTTTTGATTTTGTTGATTTTCTCTATTAACTTTAGGTTTCCAATTTCATTGCCTTCTGCACTAATTTTTATTATTTCTTTTATATTATTGCTTTCAGTTTGTATTATTTTTCTTTCTCTAATTTCTGAAGGTGCAAACTTAAATTATTAATTTTAAATCTTTATTTTCTTCTGGTCTAATATTTGCGTTTAATACTATAGATTTTCATCTAAAGCACTACTTTCACTGTATCCAAAAATGTTGATAGATTTATTTAATTCAAAATATTTAAAAATTTTTATTGAGACTTATTTGACCCATCAGTTATTTAGAAATGTGTTTTTTAAGGACCCAATATTTCTGGGTTTTGCAGATATTTTTCTGTTACAGATTTTTATTTAATTTCACTGTGGTCTAAGAGCATACACTGTAAGATTTTTATTCTTTTAAATGTGTTATGGTTAGGCCCAGGTTGTCATTTATCTTGGTAAATGTTCTATGTGTGTTTGAGAACAGTGTGTGTTTTGCTGTTGTTGGATGAAGTAGTCTATAGATGTCAATTATATCCAATTGACTTATGATGCTGTTGAACTCACATATATTCTTACTGATTTTGTGCCTGCTAGTTGTGTCCATTTCTGGTAGAGGGTGTTAACATCTCCAACTATCATAGTGAATTTATCTGTTTGTCCTTGCAGTTCTATTAGTTTTGGTCCCATGTATTTTGATGCTCTGTAGTGAGACACATAAACAGTAAGAAACTTTATGTCCTCTTGGAGAATTGGCCCCTTTATCATTATATAATGGTCTTCTTTGTCCCTGATTATTTTTCTTGCTCAGATGTCCATTTTGCCTAAAATTAACATAGCTACTCCAGCTTTCTTTTTATTAGTGTTACCATATTTTTCTCCATCCCTTTACTTTTCATCTATCTATGTCATAGCATTTAGAGAATATTATAGACAACATATAATTGGGTTCTGTTTTTCATGCACTCTATATGTCCCTGTTATTTGCTTAAAGCATTCAAATGAGTCACATTTAAAATGATTATTGACATAATAAGTTAACATCTACCATATTTGTAACTGTTTTCTATTCATTGCACTTGTTTTTCCTTTGTTATTTTTAACCTTCCGTTTTATGCCTTCTCTAATTTTGATTAAGCGTTTTATGTTATTTTATTTTCTCTTCTCTCTTAACATGCCTGATTGTAACATTTTTAAAAAAAACTTTAGGGGTTACTCTACAGTTTGCAATGCCCATTTACCATTAATCTAAGTTCACATTCAAAAACAGGTTATTTATTATCTAAAATGCTTGGGACCACAAGTGCCTCAGATTTCTTTCTTTCTTTCTTTTTTTTAAAGGAATATTTGCATTGGACATATGTATTGAGCATCCCAAATCTGAAAGTCTGAAATCCAGTATGCTCTAGTGAGAGCTTCCTTTGAGTTTCATGTCAATGCTCAAAATGTTTAGGATTTTAGAGCATTTTAGATTTTGAATTTTTTGATTTGTGATGCTCAACCTGTAACAGTATACCACTTAGTAGCAGCACAATACCTTATAACAAAGTATTCTCAATTCTTCCCTCCCATCCCTTATAAACATTATTGTTATTTGTTTTCCTTATCCATAAGCTGTAATCACTCAATGTATTGATGTTGTTACTATCGTCAACTAAACTACTATAATTAAACTAAAGAGTTTTGCTGTGGAGAAGCTCTTTAGTTTAATTTGATTCCATTTGAAAATTTTGCTTTGCCAGTTATCCCAGAGCCATTTATTGAATAGAGAGTCCTTTCCTCCTTTGCTTGTTTTTGTCAGCTTTGTGAAAAATTAGATGGTTGTAGGTGTGCGGCCTTATTTCTGAGCTCTCTATTCTGTTCCATTGGTCTAAGTGTCTGTTCTTGTGCCAGTACCATGCAGTTTTGGTTACTATAGCCCTGTAATATAGCTTGAAGTCAGGTAGCATGATGCTTCCAGCTTTGATCTTTTTGCTTAGAATTGCCCTGGCTATTCAGGCTCTCTTTGGGTTCCATACACATTTTAAAATAGTTTTTTTCTACTTTTGTTATGAATATCACTTGTAGTTTGATAGGAATAGCACTGAATCTATAATTTGGTTTGGGAAGTATATCCATTTTAATGATTCTTCCTATTCACCAGCATGGAATGCTTTTCCATTTGTTTGTGTTCTCTCTGATTTCTTTAAACAGTTTTTGTAATTCACCTTGTAGAGATCATTTACCTCCCTGGTATTTTATTCTTTTTTGTGGCAATTATGAATTGTGTTTCTGATCTGGCTCTCAGCTTGACTATTGTTAATGTAAAGAAATGCTACTAATTTTTGTACATTGATTTTGTATCCAAAGACTTCACTGAAGTTGTTTATTAGCTGAAGGAGCTTTTGGGCTAAGAATATGGGGTTTTCTAGATATAGAATCACATCATCTGCAAACAAGGACAGTTTGACTTCCTTTTTCCTGTTTGGATAACTTTTATATTTTTCTCTTGCCTAATTGCTCTGGACAGGACTTCTAATACTATGTTGAATAGGAGTGGTGAGAGAGGGCATCCTTTTCTTGTCCCAGGTTTCAACAGGAATCCTTCCAGATTTTGCCCATTCTGTCTGATAATGGTTTTGGATTTGTCATAGATGGCTCTTATTATTTGGAGGCAAGTTCCTTCAATACTTAGTTTATTGAGAGTTTTTAACATGAAATGGTGTTGAATTTTATTGAAAGCCTTTTAATACTTAATTATTGAGAGTTTTTAACATGATATAGTGTTGAATTTTATTGAAAGCCTTTTCTGCAGCTATTGAGATATTCACGTGGTTTTTGTCTTCAGTTGTTTATGTGATGAATCACTTTTATTGATTTGCATATGGCTTTTTGTCCTCACCCAAATTTCATCTTGAATTATAATTCCCATAATCTTCACATGTCAAAGGAAAGAGAAGGTAGAGTTAATTGAACCATGGGAGTGGTTCCCCCATGCTATTCTCATGATAGTGAGTGACTTCTCACAGGATCTCATGGTTCTTCAAGGGGTTCTTCCCCCCTTCACTCAGCACTTCTTCCTGCCACCTTGTGAAGAAGGTACTTCGCTTCCCATTCACTTTCTGCCGTGAATGTAAGTTTCCTGAGGTCTTCCCAGCCATGATGAACTGTGGTCAATTAAACCTCTTTCCTTTATAAATTACCCAGTCTCAGGCAGTTCTTTTTAGCCGTATAAAAACAGACTAATACATGTATGTTGGACCAACTTTGCATCCCAGGGATAAAGCATAGTTGATCTTGGTGAATAAGCATTTTAATGTGCTGCTGGATTTGGTTTGCCAGTATTCTGTTAAGAATTTTTGCATTGATGTTCATCAGGGATACCAGCCTAGAATTTTCCTTTTTTGTTGTGTTTTTGTCAGATTTTGGTATCAGGATGGGGGTGACCCTATCTATAGCTTGAGTTAGGAAAGAGTCCCTCCTCCCCATTTTTTGGAATCATTTCAGTAGGAATGGTACCATCTCTTCTTTGTACATTTGGTAGAATTGTATAAAATTGGTGCTCCTGGGTTGGGTACATATATATTTAGGATAGTTAGTTCTCTTTGTTGAATCAAACCATTTACCATTATGCAATGCCCTTCTTTATCTTTTTTGATCTTTGTTGGTTTAAAGTCTGTTTTGTCTGAAATTAGGTTTACAACCTCTGCTTTTTTTCTATTTTCCATTTGCTTGGTAGATTTTTCTCCATCTCTTTATTTTGAGCCTATTGGTGGCACGGAATGTCAGATGGATCTCTCAATTGGTCTTTGTTCTTTGTCCAGCTTGGCACTCTGTGCTTCCAATTGGGACATTTAGACCATTTATATTCAAGGTTATTATTGGTATATGTAGATTTGATCCTGTCATCATAATGTTAGCTGGTTATTATGCAGATTTGTTTATGTGGTTGCTTTATAGTATCATTGATCTGTGTACTTAAGTGTGTTTTCATAGTGGCTGTTAACAATTTTTTCTTTCCATATTTAGTGCTTCTTTCAGGAGCTCTTGTAAGGCAGGTCTGGTAGTAATAAATTCCCTCAGCATTTGCTTGTCTGAAAGGGATCTTATTTCTCCTTTGATTATGAAGCTTAGTTTGGCCAGATATTACATTCTGGATTGTCATTTCTTTTTTTAAGAATATTGAATACTGGCCCCCAGTTTCTTCTGGCTTGTAGGGTTTCTCCTGAGAGGTCCACTGTTAGCCTGATGGGGTTTCCTTTGTAGGTGACCTGCCCCTTCTCTCCAGTTGCCTTTAACATTTTTTTATTTCATTCCAACGTTGGAGAATCTAATGATTATGTGTCCTGGGGATGACACCTCCCAGATTCAAGTGATTCACATGCCTCAGCCTCCCAAGTAGCTGGAATTACAGGTGCAGGTCACTACACCCCTAACTTTTGTATTTTCAGTCGAGACTGGGTTTTGCCATGTTGTCCAGGCTGGTCTCAAACTGATCTCAAGTGATCCACTTGCCTTTGCCTCCCAAAGTGCTGGGATTACAGGTGTGAGCCACCACGCCTTGTTGATTTCTAAGAATTTTTGCACAAGAAAAGGATTGCTAGGGGAACAGAGAAATAAGAATGGCAGAAATGCAAATCCCTGGTCAGGCTACAAATGAATTCACTTCATGGATAAAAGTTTCATTCTAAACATGAAGCTAATTCTAAGCAGTTCTTCCACTGAATGCTTTGAAAGGAAAATCTAACTCTATCGTTTTGTCCCCAAATTTTATGACTGGATTTATGTCAAATACTGGACAGCATAGTCTCTGCTTTTACCATATGTCTATTTAAAGCAAGTTATTTATTCTAGTGGAAAACTGGGTCGAGCTAAACATGTGGTACTTAAATGTAAAACATTTTTGGAGAGCTGCAAAGAAACATTTATCTGTTGATATAAGTGTGATATGAAATGAAAATGTATGAGACACAGCTATAAAAGAGCATGACGGACTTTTTCTTTCTCTTTTTAAGAAAAACAAATGGACTCAAGTTTTCACAACAAAGGGAGTTTTGTTTCCTTTCAAGGTCCACCTTGAGATGTTTGTTTCACTCTAATAGAGCTGCTGCTACCTAGGTTTTTGCATTGTTGGTTTCAAAGTTGTCCTAAGAAACTTGTAACATGTTTTTTGTGTATTGCTTCATTGCTTTCTATCTGAAACGGCTTGGCTGTGTCCCCACCCAAATGTCACCTTGAATTGTAATAATCCCCACATGTCAAGGGTGGGGACAGGTGGGGATAATTGAATCATGGGTGCCATTTCTTTCATAGTGTTCTTGTGGTGGTGAATAAGTCTCACCAGATCTGATGGTTTTATAAATGCAAGCTCCCCTGCACAAACCCTCTTGCCTGCCACCATGTAAGACATGCCTTTGCTTCTCCTTCACACGCTGCCATGATTGTGAGATCTCCCCAGTCATGTGGAACTGTGAGTCCAACTTCTTTTTCTATATAAGTTACCCAGTCTCGGGTGTGGCTTTATTAGCAGCATAAGAACAGACTAATACACCATCCTTTAAAAATGTATTTGGTATTTATTCATAGCCAAATTTTACTTGGACTGTAGTCTTGGAGTAAACGGATGATGAAGGGGTAGGAGAAGGATAGAAACATATCATAGCTTCTATAATGAAGAACACAAGGCTTTCACCTTCTCTGTTTTATCTATTTATCTCAATGAGCCTATGTAAGGTATCATTATGTCCATTTGAAGGAAACTGAAGGTTAGTGCGAAATCCATTTCTTTAAGCCTACGCAGCATAAGGGCCCAACCAGAATTCAAACCAGGTCTGTTTTATTGAAAAGAACAGAAAATCAAACACTGCATGTTCTCACTCATAGGCTGGTGTTGAACAGTGAGAACACAGAGACACAGGGAGGGAAGCATCACACACTGGGGTCTGTTGGGGGGAACTAGGGGAGGGACAGCAGAGGGTGGGGAGTTGGGGAGGGATAACATGGGGAGAAATGCCAGATATAGGTGTTGGGGAGGAAGGCAGCAAACCACATTGCCATGTACGTACCTATGCAAGAACCTTGCATGTTCTTCACATGTACCCCAAAACCTAAAATACAATAAAAAATATATATATAATAAGATAAAATAAAAATTAAATTAAAAAAAAAAGAAAATTCAAGATCACATCACCACCCTGTGTTGCTTCTTACATTATGAACAAAATGCTTTAGGTTAAAAATCAAAAGCCTTGTAAATAAAGTAGAAAGGCCTGAATGGCAGGCAGGTGGATAACTGCCTTTGCTGGGTAGGTTCCTATTCTCAGAAGCAGAGGAGTAGGCCAGGAAAGTACAGGAACCAGCCAGCAGCAAGCTAGCAGAGCATGGTGGGCCCAGCCACAGGATAACACCCTGAAGTACCTGGACAGAGAATTCACCCATACTGAGGATGCTTGCTCAGACTGGAAATCATTGGCATGTGCTGGGAGCGGGAAGGGAAAGGTTTGCCCTCTGCCATTAAGTCCTCCACAGATATTGAAGAAGAAGATAGTAAGCCAACACACTCCCGAGTGTCCTGCAGTTTGAGTGGTGAGCAGAGGGCATTATAGGAACCAGACAAGAGGATCACACAGACATGAGCTGTCTGCATGGTCTGTTCAAGAAGACAGATCACTTGTTCTCCACAGTAGTTACTTTCCATCCTGAAGCATCTGGGCCACCAGAGGCAGCTGTGCCATCTCTCTCGGTCTTGTGCTGGAGTCAGGGTTCCTCACTCAACCCAAAACCATGGCAGTTTCAGAGGAAAGACTGTTGTCTTCCTGATGGGATGTCTGCTTCTTTGGTTTTCCTTTGCTTTGATTTTGTTTGTTGTGCTGGCTGTCAATTCTAAGGACTGGCATACTTCATTCTTAGTGTCTGTTCTGTCTGGGTCTCGCATATTTTTCCCACACATGCTCCCCTCTCTGGGTGTCACAAGTGCTTGTCATCACAAAACTTATTAACAACAGAAATGACATTCACATTCATCTTTATAATTTAAAGTAGAATAATTTAAGTAAAACAGAAGAGGAACAATTAGGGAATATTCTATAGGGTCCCAGAGGATTTTCTTATTGCACAATATAATCACTTGTCAGTGTGTCAAAAATTATCTGCCTTGATTATTTGTAGCAGTACAATTTCATGTGTGTAACAAATAATTGTCTTGATTATAGATAGCAGTAGAATATTATATAGGGAATAAATAATTGACTGATCCTGGGTCTCTTTAGAAAATGAAAATATTTGAAATTTAACTATATTTGTGGAATGTGCCTACTCTGTCATTTGTTCATGGATGGTACTTACAGTAAGGAAAAGAAGACTTATTTCCTAAAAAGTACAAAAAAAACAAAGAAATGAGTTACCTCTGCAAGAGAAATCAGCAAATCAATGATTTTTCTAATTGCATTTTCCTCATCACCACTAGTTTAATGTATTGTGAAGAGCAAGAACACTGGAGTCGGACCTTCCTGGGTTCTGCCACTTGGTAGAATGTGAAATTGAGCAAGTCATTGAGATTCTCTAGGCCTCAGCATTTGAGGACAACAGTGTTCTCCTCTCAGGAGTGTCATGAGGATTAAGAGAGATCGCAGATGTAAAGGGTATGGCATGGAGCATATGGTCAATAAATGGTAGCTAATAGGGGTCTGGTCATTTTTTATCCCAGACAGATGTGCTGCAGATTGGATTGCCATTATTTCCAGCTTCCTGATGTTGAATTACTACTACAGTATTTTCAAAACCCCTTGGGTTGGACTTTTGTTTCAACTGGTATAATCTAAAGATGGTTAATGGTGAAATATGTGTGTTTGTGGATGTGTTCTTGAATCGAGATGAACTTACATTGTTTGTATTCATTTTTTTAAGTCATGAAAGTGTGACTTATTTCAAAATGTATCTTAAATGCTTGCATGCTTACATTTATGAGAAAAACAATGTATGTCCTTGAAAATATATGTGGATCTTATCAGAAGAACCTCATTGATGGTTTTGTCATTGTGATTTGCAATTCTTAATTAATTTACACAGATGCATTAAGTTCTTTCCAGCTGTGAAGACAGGTATGTACACAGGTTACACTGGGGGTTGCAATCTTCCTGCAGGAAGACACAGGAAATAAGACATATTAAGATGTCATGTCAGCAAGACTGATGAAAACTGATGCTTTTTCAGTATAAAACACGAGTCTAGTGAAGAGGCACAAAAGTAGTTTTACATCAATCATTAGATTTTTATTGTTTCCCATGGTGACAGCAAGAGATAATGCTCATTCAGATGCATGCATTCTGTTTTTAAAATATGTTACTTTTATTTTTATGTTGCAAAAGTAATATTTGCTTATTAAATATAAACGTGGGGAGAAAGGCAGAGAGGAAAAAACACACAGATAAGCCAAATGGAGAGAAAAAAATCCATCCTTAAGCCTGCTAAGGAAAAGTACATGCTTTTAGACTTTTTGATATTCTTGGTGTTACAATTTATTTTAAAATAGTTTTTGTTGCTGCAGAGCTATTTTATAACTTGATTTTTTCCAGTGAAATATGCAATCAACATCTTTTCATGTCAAGAAATAGACTTCTATTAACTATTTTAGTAGCTGCCTATTATCCTATTATGCGACTATACCATAATTTATCTAACCCAGATCTTATCATTAGAGATTTAGGTTGTTATTTTTATTTTCTCTTCCCTTCAAAACACTGTGACACAGAAATGCTTTACATACACTTTGTAATCTTGTTTAGTTGATGGATCAGGAGAAGATTCATTAATTTAGAGCTTGAAATATATGCTGACAACTTACTCTCTTGGGGGGCTCCCTGGTCAACGAGACCAGCATCGCTGAAGTGAACATGTGCCCCCTGATGTTTCTTATGGCTCTTCTTTTGTTTTCATCTTTGGGCTTTCTTAAGGAAACAAATGATTCTCTTTGTTTAATCAGTCTTTTCTTGGTTACTGACAAGGCTAACATTTCTTGCATTTTTATTGCCTATCTGAATTCATTTTATAAACGACTTGTTCATGCTCTCACCTAACTTCTAATTATGATAAACATCATTTAAGAAATGTATATATGCTCTTTATATGTTAGGAATGTTAACATGTTACATTATGTTGCAATTTGATGCCAGTTTTCATTTGACCTTCATTTTCATATTAATTAGGTTAATGCTAAACTGTTTAGTTTTATGCATTAAATATTATGGTATTCTTAAAAATAGCATAAAAATAGTCACCTTGCATATATGAGCTTTTTAAATTCAGGAGGAAATATATTTTGAGAACACTCAGATAAAGTACCAAGGTGACACTCATCATCAAAGAATCTGGAGCTTTGCCAAAATACACCAACTCTGGTTTTAAAAAAAAAAAATATATATATATATATATATATATATATATATATATAAAGATTTGCTGTAAGGCTCAGTCTTTTGCAGGGTGAACAAATGAATGTGCATAATAATATCCTTTATAGATCTGTGATAATCCTTTGAGCACATATTGAAATTTCTGCAAAGCAGCTGAATGTGTTTCTAGGATTTAAAAATTCCTAATACATTAATCTGAAAACACAGATGTCTATCTGGCCAAACAAAAGAATGCCTAATAAAGTTTTCAGTGGAAAAATTCGTGTCCAATGTCTTCAGCAACCCTAATGTGCCATGGACCATAAGTGGTAAGCAGCTCAGCTTCCCAGTGCATCTTTGTCCAGAATGCTAAATATCTAAATGCCAGTAAGTCACTCTGAGCAAGCCATTTTGTTTTAATTGAATGGCCTTGTTATAACAAGGGAAATGTGTTTGATTCGCTTACAGTATAGAATTCTGTTAGTTTAAAAGGCAAATATTTACAAGGCTTTTTAAAAATGATTTATCATGACAGATGTGTAGCAAAACATAGATACTAATCCAAGATGGCCCAGGATTGACTCTGGCTGGGCAAAGTAGACAGTGACTTTGTTTGTGCTTGATAGTCTCAAATGACACAGCTCACCTAACCACTGTACTGTCTTGTCATACTGCTGGTGGAAGCTTTAGAAGCTGACCTCTGTACATTTGATCCCCCCAGCCCAATTAACCTGCCAGGAATGATGGGAGTCAGAGGTGAAGAAAAAAACAACAATTTGAGCTGTTAATTTAAGTAAGGTAAATATCACTTACTAATTTACAATACTAGAATAAATTCTACCCAAGGAAATAATTCTCTTTACCATCATGCCTATCTGGACAATCTAAGATCAGATTCTGGAGCCAATTACTTTAAAAGTAGGCATTGATTTTATTTTATTTTTTACCAGCAAGAAATAAAGTGGCATAAGAAATGTCGGTTTACTACTTTGTTTATATTAATTATATACAGACACTGGAAGGCGATAGCATAAGATTGATTGTAATTGAGCCATAAATTTAACATACAGCAACACCATCCATTTACCTGTACAGCTCTTAGCTGAAATATATTTCTAGAGCTGAAATAGGAGAAAGAGGGCCTAAAGATAACAAATGATAAATGTCTTCTACCTACAGCGAAGTGAACAAATCCTTAACATAACCTGGGTCTACTTAGCTAGCAAATTTATTCTCCTATGGTATGAATCATGCAAAGTTTGAGTATCTAAAGGACTATTTATCACCCAAGATTTCTATGTTTGGCAAGAATGCCTAAGAAATTCTAGTAAGTTTTGGAAATCAAATGGCTTTTGTAGCAATCTTTATGTAGTATCCAGCCTCTTGAGTGGCTCTGTTCAGCCATGTGAGGTGTTTGCAAGGTTAATTTAGATGTCCAGGAAGTATCTGCTCATTCACACAGGCCCAAGGCAGTGAGGTCCTTGGGCTTGTGTGAATTACAATAGCCAAAGAAGAATGTAAAAGGGAACCTCGGGTATGGATGATAGAGAATGCCACTGGACCACTAGGAGAAACATCTGCAGCCCTGGGACTTGGTTGAAACTTATAACGTCTCTGTTGGAGTAATAGGACAAAACAACTTCAGCTTGTTCTACAGAAATCTGAAGGGGAAACAGGTCAGAAGGATGAAGGTGAACATCTGTTCTTTAATACCCCTCCAGCTTTAGGTTGGCAAATCTCTACCCACAGGGTGAGGAGAAGGAGAACCCTAAAGGGCAGTGTTAATCACGCTGTAGACTTGACCTTAGTAAAGGAGTCGACCAGGAAATGATTGAGGGGTTTTGGGTTATGAATGGTAGACAGTCCCATAGGAGTCCAGTTGCTCAACAGTTCTATAATTGACTTCAGATCAAGTTGCTCAGGTACTGGGAAATGGAGAACACTTGGAAGGATGATAGAGTTTTGGCAGATTCTGAAGCAGACAGAGAGTCCTATTTGCAATGCCAGATTTCCATCCTATGTGAATTTGGAAGTAAACTCGTGATCAACTGTGATAACCAATTTGAAGTACAATTTGTAGTAGCTTTCTGTAAGGCCGATAGCCTCACCAGGAGCCGGATGGACAATACTCACCCCCTCTGCACCTGATAACACTTATCAGGAGGCCGGACTGGCGCCTGCCTTCTCCATGCAGGCTCCCCACACCCACTCCTGCATTCCACCCCTAGCCCCACACTCAGCACTAAATCATACTGTCAGCCCAAAATTCAAAAATCCTGCTGAAAGCCTAACCAATGGCAGCTCGCCAAGTCTGGGTCCAGTCTCTCTCTCTGACCAGTACAGGTGCCCATGCTTTGTTACCTTCTCCAGCCCACCTGTCCATAGCCCTGCTGGACTACCAATGGCAACTTGCCAAGTCCAGGTCCAGTCTCTCTATGACCAATGCAGTTGCCCATGCTTTGTTTCCGCACTGACCAATCTACTGCCCT